>JAYMTF010006028.1:0-10791 GCA_036897485.1 Pelargonium nanum
GTCCAACGTTGCCGCCGCCCAAAAAGTCATTGTGCATGCCAAGTGCCAATGGTCGTCATCCAATGTCGCCCGCCGCCCGTCGGCGCCTAAAAAGTCATTACGCATTCCAAGTGTCAATGGTCGACATCCAATATCGCCCGCCGCCAGCCGGCGCCCAAAAAGTCATTGTGCATGTCAAGTGTCAATGGTCGACACAGAAGCCGTTGGAGACATTCAAGGTCGCCCGACGGCGCATGAAACCATTGCGCACGCCCAGCGCTAATAGACATGGCCATATGACGCTCATATAAGTCGACGACGCCCAAAGTCACAAGACGAGCCTAACTAAGTCAAATGCCCAAGCCAAGACACTTTGGCAACCTAAGGAGTCACAAAATATCGAGCTAAGTCCGCCCGCGAAGGCCTGAGCCAAAAGAAACCAAGAAAACGGACCAAAGAGTTGGTTGTACATGGGCTGTCGCGACAGCGTGTGTACAACCAACCCGTCCGTCCGCCCATCCACTCAAGGAGCCACGTATGTCCGCCAGCCAGCCATTGTCACGACAGCCATATCCGTGTCGCGACAACAGACTCCATCCGTCCCAAATGGTCCGTCCGTCCGTTCGGATGACCAAAAGAGGCTCGTCATCCATGCCGTGTCGCGACAAAGGATGCCATCCCGCCCACGTCTGTCCGTCCATCTGTCCGGATGACCAAAAGAGGCTTGTCAGCCATGCCTTGTCGCGACAACCATATATGTGTCGCGATAGAGGGCCGCCCCAAACATTGTTCGGTCTGTTTCTTCGATCCGAATAATCATTCGACCAACCGGAAAGCATCAAAGACCTTCACCAATGTCATCATCCCAAATGACCATCCAAACCACTCCGGAAGTACTCCGACTCTTCGATCCATCACGGCGACACCCAAGGTCGCATGTCGTCGACCAAAGCGATTGCACATGCCAAGTGTCAATGGTCGATACCGACTCCGTCGGCGACATCCAACGTCACTCGGCGGTGCCCAAGTCCATTGCGCGCGTCCAACGCCAATGGTCGCCTCTGAAGTCGTCGGCGACGTCCAGCGTCGCTTGGCGATGCCCAAGTCCATTGCACGCGCCCAACGCCAATGGTCGCCTCCGAAACCCTTGGCGACACTCAAGGTCACCCGAAGGTGCCCAGAGTCATTGCGCACACCCAGCGCCAACGGTCGTGCCCAATACAGCCAACAACATCTCACAAGTTTCGAACCCTTAGGACGCTACTTCGCGTGGTAGAGGCTTCTAAGGTCTTCTTCGTACGCTCCCGAACATAAGGGTCATACGGAAGCGCATCGACTGGTCCGGCACCCTCACACAACGCGTCCGTAGAGCAAGGCCCAGTTCACCAGACTTGAAAATCCAGGACGCTACCCCGCGTGGTAGAGGCTCCTTGGGTTGTCGTCGTATGCTCCTGAGCGTAAGGATCGTACGGGAAATGTCAGCCATGCCCAGCGCCCGCGCGCCGCACGCCCGAAAGTCAAAGCTCCAAGACCTTCGTCGTACGCTCCCTGCTCGCGGGACGACGGAAGTGGTCGGCCATTCCCGACAAGCGCGCAACGCGCCAGCCCGCCAAGGCTCCAAGCCACCCAAGTGGGGTCCACTTTGATTCTGGAGATCACGAGATGACACGTGGCACCGTATTTGGGGTTAGTATAAATACTCCTTCAAGAAAGAAGAAGGGAATCCTCATTCTCACAAATCTCACTCTCTCTCTAAAACGCTCTCTACGAGTTTCATGGTTGCCCGCCGAGATCTTACTCTCACGCCTGAGGCAGCGTCCCGAAACCACCACCCCGGGTTGTCGTTCTTTGGTGTGTTTGTCTTCGCAGGTGACAAGTTGACGAACATCCAACAAATTTGACCGACGGACATCCCAACAAGATTTGACCAACGGACGGCCAAGTTAGAGTGGACGAACAACCTAAGACTTAGACAAAATAACACTTAGGAAAATACCTTAGCATACGTGGACAAGAAGACAAGACAATCTAGTGCGTTTGCTTTGACCCGAGTCAAACAGGCGAATCAATTACTTTCCTGAATAAAACCACGCTAGGCCTAAGATTCCTGATGAGAGACCAAAAACAGCGTCTCTCATGAAGCGCCGAACAACCCCAGATGTTCCATGATAGAAGGCACATACCGAGATCATGACACTACTGAGAGTTTAAGCGCATAGTGGGCCAGCTTCAATTTCTCGAAGTTGTTCAATTACATCAATTTCGAGACCTTGTGCCTGCGCTCCAAGCTCCTTGCAAAACTCCCAAAGTATAGTGACTAACGTAGTCGGGGAAGAACTATTCAAAACTGCATGGGGTCAGTACGGGAAAATTCATACAAACACATGGATTTTCAAATAGAAAATTTCTAGAAAAATGATTAATTCTTTTATCAGATTCCTCTGCAAATTATCAACGTCATCCAATTTGTAGTATGTTAGCATCATTTTTATCTCTATGAAATACGTATTTTATATACATTCATGAAGAAATAGAAAAGAAAATCAAATCTATTTTTTATTTGATTTGTGTAATTTTGAATAAGTATTGAGCAATGACATTAATAAGGGAAAATTGCGGATAACCCCTATGGAGTTACCACTTAAACCAAATAATTGACCTATACTACCATTTTTTTGCAAATAACCACATGTACTTGTCAATAATGGTTTCTATTATAACACTATTAGTCTACTATGCAAAAAGACTAAAATACTCATAGTCTACCAAAATAAGCCCTTAAGCTTTGAATTTAAAAAAATGTAGCGTAAGAGGCAAGCACGCTCCATTTCCGGCACCATTTGCTAGCTGCCGCTCACGGCTCCATCTCCGGTCTCCGCTCACGGCACCATCGACAGCGAGCACGACGTGGCTGATTTCGACGGTGAGATGGAGTTCGAGAGCATGTCTGAGCCGGCAAGATCGAGAGCCCAGATTTGGATGGGGTTTGAGAGTCGGCGTTGCTCACTGCTGGGCCACTGGAAACCTCCATCGCCACCACGGCTGGGCCACCGGAAACCTTCGGCCAAACACGGTGACCGAGATTGTCTCCATCGCCCTTCCTCTAAATCGTCTCCATCGCCGGCAAGTTTGAATCTAGCAACCGCCGCAATGAGCCATATCTGGATCAGGCGTCTTTTCCGACGTGATGCAGGTCCCAGCTCCAGCGTGATGCAGGTTCCTCTGTCGAGCCTCCGAGCACCGCTTCGTCTTCTTCGATCTGCACCGCCACCGAGCTCCAACGAGATCGACGAACGGACGAACTTCGACCTCCACGAACGGTCGCTCCAACTCCTTCGCCATCACAGACCTCTGCCCAGATCTGATTTTATTTGGTTGATTTGGTTTTATTTGATTTTATTTGGTTTTGATTCAATAATATTTGTTTTGATTTGGTTTGATTTAGTTGATGTTCATAAAATCCGGCAAAAAATTGCAAATTTCGACGACCGGAAAATTCATATGGTCACCTAAATCTTCAATCAATTCAAGAAGAAAAAGAAGAAGAAAAATAGTTTTGTCATTAAATAAAAATCATCAACATGTGCATAGCACATGATGTTTTTCGTCACACTTTCCATCCAACTTAATGAAAAAAACCACTATTGGCAAGTTTAGGTGGTTATTTGAAAAAAAAAATGATAGTTCATGTGAGTTATTTGCTTTAAGTGGTAACCTCATAAAAGTTATCAACAATTTTCCCTTTTAATAATTAACAATTATAGAATCAATCAAACTTAGTCTTTTTGGAATGATTCTGATGATGCAGCTTGAGAAGACTAAATCTAGAATTTTGATTCCTAGCTAAAACAAGGATCTTGAATGAATGATATAATTGAAAATTTGAAATTGTTGGAGGGGTAAAATCGTAATTGCAGTTTAGTGTTAACGACTTAACGTTGTTACGAACAGAAAAGACCAGGTAATAATATTAGGGGTAATGTCACATGCCCCTTATAAACTATTAGCTTAAATCAAATTAGTGCCTAGTACTTTTTTTCAAATCAAATACACACTTAAACTTTAAAAATTGATATTTATTATAACTCTGTTAAAGTTGATTGTGAATAGACCAAAATACCCCTATTATTTTCTTCAAACTCCAGCGAGTTATATGTTTATTTGTATTTTGATTTATTCTAAAAAATAGTTAATAACATCTTCAACCTCAGATTTGGTCTGAGTGACAAACAAAGAGGCTCCCGGTGCTGGTTAGTTCTATTTATATATTTGGGTCTCACTTACCTCATTGGAGAAGACGACGGACCCTTCACGATGAATGGAAATGGCAGAAGTGCAGATCGACAGATCAGGTGCAAGTGGTGGCTGGAAGCTTTCCGGCGAGATTCCCCTACTTTTGTTCTCACTTTTTTTATTTTTGGTTTGGTGATACTCTGATATTTTAATTGGTGTTAGTGGTTAGTTGGGCTCAATTTTGGGTAAGCAATGGTTTCATTTTTGAGTTTTATACTGATTTTATGGTGACATTGGGGTTTTGTGGTTTATGACTATGGTGATGGATTTGCTGAGTTTTATTTCTGATTTAATGATGAGTTTGTTAGATATTTGTTTGAATTTTAATTTCTGAAATAAACAACATAAACACGAAGATCATGAACTAAATGAAGAACATTAAACAAGGGTATGATGGGTATTTTGAAAAAATAAATGAACATGTGCCATCCACATGATGAAAGAGGCAGAAATTTCTGTTATAATTAACTAAGGGATAGCATTTTGAAAGTTTAGGGGTGCATTTGATTTGAAAAAGGTTCTAGGTACCCATTTGATTTAAGTAAATAGTTCATAGGGTTATATGATATTACCCCATAATATAATATTAAGGTTGAAGATAATTGTGGCGGATATTTTGTGATGAACAATTCTGGATATACTGTTTACAGTTACTGAGTGTGAGCAAAGAAGAAAGTGATGGCAGCTGGATTCACTGAACTCATGCTTGGACGGACCAATAATGCTCTCTTCGCTTCCATCTCACTCTCCAATTTTTCTGGTTTCTTCTCTCTCTCTCTGCTTTTTTATTTTCTTTCTATTGTTTGGTTGCTGAGAAACCTCAAGAAAAACAAAATAATTGCATTCAAGTTTTGGTCTTAAATCTCAGTTTATATATGACCCAGATTAGAAATCTGTGATTTTTTATCTACATCTCCTTGTAATTGTAATTAAAATTGCAGACTAGTCTGGAGGTTGGGGCTGAAAGATGATGCAAGGGCTTGTTTGGTTGAAATTCTATTTCTCTTATAGACACTGTATATTTATATGTTAAAGAACCTTTTCATATTGTTGTGAAGTTTGAAGCTTTTTTTAGGGAACACTTTTAAAGCTTTTTTCCTTGTAGATCTTCCTACATTCAAAAGGCATCTTTAAGATTGTTTCCGTTTAGTACTTTGTCAAACAAATAATACTTTAGTTTCTAAAAGTTATTATTTTAAGAATTCACCTCCCCATCAGCTATTGAAGTCCATACTATACCACTCCAAAAAAGTTTATGCATGTGCATATACCTGTTATGGCCTCATAAGCAAAAGCAAACTCAAAACAGCATAACAAGCCTAACTTTTGGTTTGAATGTGACTCACTGATTAAAAAGAACCTTGTTGAGGCATTAACAGGACATTGTTTGTCTGCAGCTGTAAGATTTTACCTTGGATTAGGAAGATAAAGTTATATTAACTATTAAGCAAACCTTTTGTCCTCAGCTACTCTCCTGCGGCAATGATGCTAGTTTTGGCTGCTATTCTTTGATGTTATTTGTATCTGTGATGTTTCTAGGCTGTTTCCCTGAAACCAATCAACCCCCCACCAAGAAGAGGCAAACACGTCCCCTGGCTGGCAATCTTAATGGCTCCATTGTCCTTCCAGTTGAAGGGAACGTTTATCCACTTGGGTATTTATTGATTGCAGTCCAGGTTACGTTTGTTCTTTTAGCTCTACTGTCTTTTGTATTACATGATCTGTATGTTTCTATTTGTCAGACGCTATCAAGTGAAACTGAAAATCGGCCAGCCTTCTAGGAGCAAGATCTTTGACCTTGATATTGACAGTGGCAGTGCCCTCACCTGGGTGGAATGTGATCCCGACGTGAGACAAGGACAACATTGCAAGGGTTGCATTGAGGTACATTTGTCAATTTAATGTGTCAAGCAAGATTGTCAATTAGATATTTGTTTCTCTATATATATTTACTTTGAAAATCTATCTTTTTGGGTACTTGTTGCAGCCTCTTGAGAGAAGATACCATCCCAGAAGGGTTAATGTTGTGAAGTGCAACGATCCCCTGTGCATTGCCAATCGCAATGCCATCCGCTGGCCAAATGCAAGCCCAGACGGGCAATGTGACTATGAGATTAACTACGCAGATGGCTCCTCATCTCTCGGTGTTCTTGTCAAGGACTTCTTTCCTTTGACCTTCTCTAATGGTATTGCTATCAACCCAATTTTGGCCTTTGGGTGGGTAATATTTTCCTGTCGCAATTTATCCATTATGTTGCTCTTTGTTCACCAGTGGTATCCTCATCTCTCTCTGCTTTTGAATATAAAGAGGTGATGAAAATTAAACCCACTCCACTTGCCCACCCAAAACTTTTCGCTTGTGTTTATAAAAATAAATAAATAAAATCATGAAGCCCTTTAATTAAGTTACAAGTAAAGATAATGTCGATTGAAGTGTATATGATGGTCCTTCTCTGTGCAGGTGTGGATATGATCAAAAGTATCCTCCTAACAGTCCATCTGCTGCTGGAGTTCTTGGCCTTGGCAAGGGTAGTGGAAGCATCTTATCCCAATTGCATGACCAAGGCCTGATAAGTAACGTCTTAGGCCACTGTTTGAGTCAGAAGGGAGGGTTCTTATTTTTCGGTGACAGTCCTGTCCCTTCGCCGCAGTTACTGTGGACACCAATGTCAACCAACTTAGGCAACTACTACTCATCAGGACCAGCAACAGTTAATCTTGGTGGAGAACCTACAAAAATCAAAGATCTTACCATGGTTTTCGATAGTGGGAGCACCTTCACTTTCTTCAACTCCAGGAATTACAAAGCCATAGTTAACCTTGTGAGAATAATGGACAACAGTTTAAATTATTGCTATGTCTTTTTAGTCCAACTAATATTCTGGATCAATCAGACCATTTCCAGCTAAAAGAACAGTTTAGCATTTTTCATCTACTTCAGTTATCAATTGATACAAATTCATTTGTTATAAGTAGATTTGTGTTGATTTGCAGATAAGGAAGAGTTTACGTGGAAAACCCGTGATATCTGCAACAGAGGATCCTACACTTCCGGTCTGCTGGAAACCTGCGCATCATTCTGTATCAATTCGTAATGTCATGAGCTACTTCATGCCCTTATCACTCAACTTCACAAACACCGATAATGTCGAGCTGCACGTACCACCTCATGAGTATCTTGTTGTTACAGTAAGCACATTAGAAGTAGTTTTGTGTGTTCTTTTTTTCGTTTTTCTTTCTAACTTTCAAATTGGATACGTTGTAATTGGTTTTTTTAAGAGAAGCTCTAACTAGATCATCGGATACAGGATACAGGCAGTGTGTGCTTGGGGATTTTGAATGGCACTGAAGCAGGAATGGGAGACCTGAATGTAATTGGAGGTAAGAGATGTTGATGCAGCAAAAAACTCAAGGATGGTTGTTGTTGAAGTGGGTGATGTGTCCCACATTGGATAAATATGAATTGAAGAGGCTACATATAATGGTGGTTGACCTCTTAATAGTGGAAGCCCAAAACCATTATGTTTAGCCCAATTATGAAACTTGATATGGTATCAGAGTCGATTTTGTGTGGGCCTAAAGGCCCGTTTGCCTTACCTCTCGATTTAAGTCCACCTTCCACTTGCAGGTTCGGGCCCATGCCCATCATTCTTATTCGGCCTGCTTGTGAGGGGAGTGTTAAGTGATTATGTTTGGGCCTAATGGCCCGTTTGCCTTACCTCTCAATTTAAGTCCACCATCCACTTGCAGGTTCGGGCCCATGCTCATCTTTCTTATTCGGCCTGCTTGTGAGGGGGAGTGTTAAGTGATTATGTTTGGGCCTAATGCCCGTTTGCGTTACCTCTCGATTTAAGCCCATGCTCATCTTTCTTATTCGGCCTGCTTGTGAGGGAGAGTGTTAAGTGATTATGTTTGGGCCTAATGGCCCGTTTGCCTTACCTCTCGACTTAAGTGAAGCTCAAATCATTATTTGTAGCCCAATATTGATATTTAACAGTTGTGATCAATGTTTTATACTTGTAAACATTGTCTTTTGGGTTTATTTTCACAGATAACTTTATGCAAGACAAAATGGTGGTTTACGACAATGAGAGACAGCTTATCGGATGGGTTCCTTTGAATCCAAACTCCAATCTCTAGTAATCATTCTTTGTATACTGTGATTTTATTGTGGGTTCTCAACCAGAAACATTTCTTTTTATATGTTCATTTACAGCATGGATAGTATTAGTAACTCAAATCGGTATTCGGAATGCTTTTGCAGGTCATGAGGACTGCAACCCGTTTTCTCCGGCGGCCTCATTGCTTACTTATCATTATTGGTTTGTATATCAATCTGATTAGAGTTGCCACCCAATTGGTTATAAGTTCTGATACCATAAGATGGCATTGGTTGATGCTGCAGAGATCACAAGTTTGAGAACCATGTTTCCAAATAAAGTTATCTGTGTAAACATACAAAAAGGTGTGATATGATTGTGTCTGATGCTTAAGGACTATCTATTTCTTGCATCAATCAAGTAGTTGGATCATAATCATGTACACCATAGAAATGGCTGCATGCACAGCAAGCAGAGCCAATTATGAAAAATGCATCCAAAGCTGTGTACTATAGTCATGTAATACATTTGCTACAACAAATGGCTGTGTTGTGCCCAGCACTACTTTGTTTCTCTATATCAATGTTGATTAACATCTCACTTACTACTGTTACTGTCCCAAAATAAGTATCCATTTCTTAAATAAAAAAATTAGTTATGCATGAATTACCAATAACTATTTACGTCTGGATAATGGGGTGCATATATACATACATACATACAAGTCATTTGTCAACCTATTGAAGCTATATTGCAAGTACACCAAATAAAGATGCAACATTTCCACCATACTAAACCTTAGATTACAGATAAATCTGGTCTCCAGGCAGGGACCATAAAATACAGGGAACTAGTTTCTTTAGAAGTGAGTTAAATACATCCAAAATGTGTTACATGGTACATATAATATCTAAGGCTCAAAATCATAGAAAGATAATATATATCTGTTAGTACAAGAAAAGAGGAAAGGAATGAATATTACAGGCATCAACAGAAGAGGATGTTAGTGACCTAGCTAGTATTACAAAGGTGATGTTTCAGAATGTTAATTCACTAATCAACTGGTTGAACCAGCTGAGACCTTCGTCTCCTCTTACCTTCAGGAGTGCACTTTACACCATTTGCGGGAAACTTGCAATTCGATTGTCCTGAAATCCTGGTTGAATGACGTTCCAAGGAGGATTTGACAGCCGGTGATTGCTCTCTTCCCAACTTCTCCCCGTCGACTTTGGACAAACCTTTTCCTTTCGGAGATTTAGCTCTCTTTTTCGAACTTCTGTACTGTGCTTCCACTTTTCTCTGGTCATCCTTGAGTAAGCGAATATGAAAAGGATTAACAGCTGAGTAGCATGTAGACTCGCCCTCAATTCCACTCCTTTCCAAATCCACGTCTCCATTGTTCACCTATACACCAAAACATATATACACATTACCCTTAAAATGTACTGGAAGACAACAGGAAAGGATAAACACCGAGCATACCCATATTTTGTAATGAATTAAATGGAATTACCAGTTGCAGAAGTGCAGAAAATGTTCGGGCCACATCGTGCTTTTCTTGACCCTTCACAACATCAGTGAAGGGCATCACTTTCACACTCTCTGCTTTATGTGATAGTTTGTCAAGAATTCTCTCACCATAGACATGAATATCGAATGGAGTGCGCGAGTCCTATCAATAAAAACAAATAAATAAACAGGGCTCCGCAACAGTTCAAACCAGAAAGAATAGGGAACTTAGAAGAGCAAAAATAACATGATCAACTACTGGCTGTAAATGATCCAAATAAAGTAGAGTTTCTGACATATATAGCCAAAAGATGAGATATTTACTTGCTCCTCCAAGTTGTGCTCAATTTTCTGTTTCCAAGTTGAAACTCTAGCAGCTAATTCAGACTGCTTCTCAGTCTCAGCAATGCTAGCAAGCAGGGAATCCTACATGGAAGAAACTGGGTTATCAACTCATATCCGGAACCAAAAAAAAAAGGTCACATCAACAAAATTGTGCAATCAACTGCATAGCTGAACAGATTACACTCGTTTCCCCTGTCATCTATTTCCTGCACTCCCGGAAACAAGATATAAAATGTTTGATGTTTGGTGATAGAAAGCACGATGCAGAGATTGACAGCTGTCAACTGATTACACGAGGCAGCAGAACTTGTTTCAAGAATATGTTCCATACACAACACAACTATGCTATCGTATACCAAGATATTCACAGAAGCAGACACCCTTTCTGAAGAGGCTATTCAGGAACAGATGGAGTCCTTCCAACTTAAGGAACATGGATAAGAAAATAAATCACTCTTCACCTCTCTGTGTCTTTATCTTTCATTGACACTTAATAATGGCTTCTTGTATATATATATATATATATATATATATATATATAGCAAATCCTTTATATTCATAATAT
>JAYMTF010006029.1:0-10790 GCA_036897485.1 Pelargonium nanum
ACAAAAAATTTAGACAAACAGGACACTCATTTTGGGACGGAGGGAGTAATACATTATTTTACTCTAGATTTTTTCAAGGATAATAGTAAAAAATTAATTTTCCTCTCAATGTTAATACACGTGGAAATGCAAATGGTAACAAGTGTTGAGCATGGAGCGTATGTAGGATGAAGAATCTCCCGAGAACACGCAATACGGAAAATCAAGGAGAAGATCGGGCTCGGAACCCGACACCATGAGGCCAACTTGCTACTTTTTTTAATCTTACTGGGTCACGTCCACGTGTCGATGTGGTCGACACCCCCACGTGTCGCCTTGCAATTGCATCGAAACAGCTAAGCAGGCGATCAAGTTGCAAAAGAAGAAGACAGACGTGTTCATGTTTCGGATTTCCGAAGATTTTGGTGACGTCATCTTTTGGGCCCCTGTCGTACCGCACGCGCCTGTCACACACACAGATATTTATTAAAGTAACCCACTTGATCCATAAAGCTGCCACGTGTCGAGTGCTTACAGTTTGTTTCCCGCAAGTTGATCCATAGTTTTTATATTTGCAGCACAAGTTGGGTGAGGTTGGCAATACTTGAAATTGAAGCATGACATGTGCTTTGTAGTATTTCTTTGGCAGGAGGCCCATTTTGTACCATATGATATGAAATATTTTGTTTGTTTGGTTGGCAATTTCCAAATATTTATTGTTGTAGATTAGGACTTTATGCTTTATTTATTTATTTTATGGACCAACTTGGTGCATTTATCCTAAGATTTTTTAGACATTTCTTCTAAAGGAGAAAAAGAACATGTTTGTTATTAATTTAAGATAGTATGGTGGGGTAAGTGTCTGATTACCAAACCTCCATTTCAAAATACTTTTGATTCTAATAAAACTAATTACACGAAGTATTAGTAGTGATGATCGCATATCAAATCAAAAATTAAATTAAAATAGGAAATTCATTTGATTTATGAATATGTTTGGATTAAATTGGACAATATGATTTGAGTTTAGATAGAATAGGATCATGTTAAAGTCTAATTAAGATAAACACATATTAGGTTCATGAATTTTTAATGGTGCATATTATCACACAATTATATAATATATAATCGTAAAGAGGAGAGAGGAACAAAATCAAGATTCATGTGTTTGATGTTTGTCAGCACTTATCATTTCGAGTATTGGACTATTGGGTCATTGAATATAAAGCCCACTTTTGGGAAATAGACTACAATTAGTGGGCTTTATACAACAAATTTCTCACAAGTTCTCTCAGGTATACTAACTGAATTCAACTACATCTGGACACAGTCTCTCTATTTTCTTTTTTGTCTCAACGCATGATTTAAAATTTTATAGTAACCACCGCTCACTGGACCAAGTGGTAGGTAGCAAGGCTTGGGTGCAAGCGCAGAGACTCGTGTTCGTGACGCCTCATGGGCGTGGTATGAGGTTGGGTTATAGTATAGGTGTGAGAGATTGTTTCACGTATCCCATAGACCATAGTTTCCCTTACTCTAATGTCCTACGATTTGTAGGTCATCTCACAGAGAGGTTAATTATATGAATAGTGCATGCATCACATGTGTATGAATTAACTCCGGTATTATTTTCAAATACGTTATTGGACATCATTCAAATATTTACTTAATCAAAATCTAATTTTTTTCTTTCCATATGAAGTGGGCAATTAATTGCGCATTTAGTTTATTAGCTTATTACTAATCCTAGTATATCAATTTTTAACAAATGTTTTCCTTCTCACTCAACTAGACAGTAAAGTTATTACTAACTATTGCTGTTCTTTATAGGACATTAAACATAGGACAACATATAGACATGGATAACCTATAACCCTCTTCAACAAATCTAAATGTTGATTCGTCAAAACTCATCATTTTAGTCAATGAATTCTACAAGTTTTTTCTTATTATCAAAACTCTATGGTTTTGGTCTCCTTTCTGTTTTTGTTGCCGATTTATTTTTGTTTATTATCAACATTTGCAAGATTTTTTTGTTTCTTACATTTATCAACACAAGTAAGGAAAGAATTACTGAATTAGTACCATTAGTCTTGGGATGACATTTATATGCATTACCACAGTACTTACATGATGTGGAGGGTGCACCATAGTTTTTTTTTATAAGCAAGCGGTACCTTTTATATTAAGAGTCGAAAATGGCTTAAATAAAAGTACAAGCAACGCACTGAAACTTGTCCCTAGCCTACCAAGCAAGAGGCGGGATAGCAACGCACTGAAACTTGCACCTTAGTTACCCACCATAGGTGATGTGAAGTGTTGCCAAACAGACGACTTGAACCTATTCTCACAATGCATGAAATATTAATAATGTTTGTATAATAAGTTAGTTAGTATCCTTTGAATTTGCTAGAACACGTTAACTTCTTAATTATCTTTTAGTAGAGAAAGAATTACATTAATTATTTTGGGACGAATAGAGTAGATTTTAATATGAGAAATGGGGGTCAATGAATATATATGAACAGATAGCTCACTATCACCATCAGCTCTATACGTTATCTTCAGTTTACTCTCTCTATCATCATTTCTTCGAACAAAATTTATTTATGTCAGTGAGAGAGAGAGAGAGCATGTTTCACTAGTAGTGAAAACTGGGGCATGGTGCATGCGGAGCATGATATAGAAGCTCATGAAATGGCTATAATTACCATACCAAAATGGTGACCATTTGGTCCAATTTCTTTTTCTTTAAATTAAATCTTCTTTTAAGAATATCAGACACATACCATTTTCTTTATGTTTTAAAACTCCTGGGTTCTGGCTTTTCTGCTGTACCATGAATTGAAATAAGAAAAAAAGAAACCCTGGAATCAAGAATATTAGTAACAAGAAAAAATGAAAATTAATGAGAGACAAAGTTTGATTCTTGCAGTGAATAATGAAAAATGGCAGGGGTAAAAAGTAGACTGCTACTGTATCGGTATTAAATACTGCGATGTAAATGTAATGAATCCATTAATTATTTCATTGTTGAAAGCAGATATTTTTGGTTGAATAAAGTAGACATTAATTCGAAATTAATTAGGGACAGCTTTTTGCCTCATAATGCACGATTCTGCAGCAGAAGATTAAATTGGAACCAAACTTATACTGGGGACCAATTTAATACAATATAAATAATATAAGAACTAATTTAAAAAATAATATAAATTGTTGAATCAACGAAAACTCTGGCAATCCCAAATAATTAGGTTCTCTTAGCCCCAGGCCATTTTGGGAGTATGACCCATTAATATTGTAGAAACGTTGTTATCTCTTTCGTACAATCAGATGTTTCATATATTTGTTTTCTTAAAAAATAAAAGTTAAACATATTTGAAAGAAAAATAATTACTTAACAAAAAGTGAAAACCAAATTAGGCGGAACAATATGTTTAATTAAGATAGCAAATAAAAATAAAAATCAAATTAGATGACAATCTGCTGAAACAACATACAAAATTAAGGTATAGAAATAAAGCATTCTCCTTAATTTATACAAGTGATGACCTCTAAACAATGAACCTTCAAGCTTCTTAGATATAATTCACACCGACTTAAGTTTCTTTTATAAAAAAAATAAATTTAGATTATTTTTACCTCATTCTCCATATCAGTCTATTTCAGCGTAAATTTATCAAAATGACTAAATAAATGAGTATCCATTTTTCTTGAATTTTTGTAAAAGAGATTATACTCCCACAACCTCAAAATGAGTATCAAGTTTTTCTTGAATTCATGACTTAAAATGAATGTCATCTTTCACTTTTTTACCAAGTTAGTTATGCATAAATTAACAATAGTATTCTTATAACAAGTTAATATTTTAACACATAATTATCAACTAGGATACAAGATTAATATATTACACTAACTAAATTTTATTTTTTCTTAAAATAAAAATAAAAACACTCATTTTAAGGCGGAATGACAAGTAAACAACAACACTAATGTTATGACTATAACATTAGAGACATGACACTTTGATGACATGGTGTGACAATGATATGGCATAATGAAGGGGTAATTAGTAGGACATCACAATTAAAATTTGTCTATAACACACTGCGAGTTATATAAGAACAAGATTAGTCCATGTTTTTTTTTGTAAAATAAAAACAAGAACCAGGAGTGAATCTAAAAAAGAAAACCATCTACGAGTCCACAACTATATTATCCATAAGAAAATAAACTCTCATAAATACTTCAAGTAATTTGAGATCCAAGTGTTATTTATCATTAATATGTTAAAAATCAGTATGTATTAATAGTAGGAATAGTTATTGGAACTATTCATGAAAGGAGCAACTTTGATTAATAAAAACGTGAACCATATTGTAGAGAAAAAAACGGCGGAGTAGAGAGAGTCGTAGAGGAGACTGAAGAGGAGGTCATGTACAAATGGTCGGCCGCCGGCACTGAAGAAAGTGACGGCGATCTATTACAAATGTGCAAAATATATATTACCAAATCTTTCTAAGCTACCGACCAATCTAAAGGTACAAACGACAACTTACCTTCGAATTTTGGAACCATTTACGTTGTAGAAATAATTATTTAACCTCTACACATATAATTAAAAAAAAAATATGACAAACAACACTCAGTGAATCTGTAACTTCTTGATATGGCCGCCACTCTGGTTCTGCTGTAGTACTCGTTGTTTTTCATGACTGAGAGAGATATCAAAACCCTAAAAAATTTAAAAATAAAGCAAAAGTTTCTCTCTTCCGTCATTTTCAGTCTGAAAAAAAGGTGAAAATTGCAGTGAGCAGTGATGGTCCTCACTCCTCATCACACCCTCTTTGCTTTTAATTTGTTAATTTATGTTTAACTATATATATATATATACATATTATATCTTTCTTTCAATTACTACATGTATATATTCTTCAATTTCTTGAAAAGAAATGTAAGAAAAGTAACTATTCATCTTGGACATCGGCTTTTAGGGAGCAGCACAGACACAAGTGCCAGTTTCATAAATATAATAAAAAAAAAACAGAGGGAGAGAAACAAGAATGTGTGGACAAAACTACGAATTATTATCAGTTTGGCAATATGCAACCTTGTATACTTTTTTCTTACTTTATCATGAGTAGTAATACATTACAGGTTCGTTCATTTCTTCAACATTTGGAGAATTAGCACAGTACTTTAGGGTTCATTGTTTCTGGGTTTCATTTGGATCTTCATTCAGCACCATATATGTATAAATTAAAGAAGGTTCATTGTTTCTCGGCAGATCGAATAACAAAAAGGTAACAGTTTTCTTAGGGTTTTTCATGCATGCATACATTATATATACTGAGGAGTTCACTTTTTTGTCTTCCAATATCTTACAAAATTACCAGAAAGGTCTGATGCAAAGGCGTGCTCAAATGCACGCCTGTGTTTGTGTAAAAATGCTAAGAAAAGTATTCTCTGAAATCTGAATGCATCTTTTTGTTGCCGGTATTCAACATGGGTCGCAACTTGCAAGATCCTGATGAAGATTAACAGAGAGCTACAGCAAAGAAAATGATAGGGTTTTATATATTCAAAGATTTACTTATGATGCACATGAAAACAAAATTAGAGATCAGCGTCAAAGAGGAGCAAGAAAGTCTGATACGTCTCTATTGATTTTCCAAGAAAATTAAATGCGGGCGTGATATATTATATCCGTAGCTGAAGAAACCATTGTGGGCTGTCAGTGAGGTCTGGTGAGTGAGTGTGAGTTAGGTTTTGATTTTGATAAACTTCAAGTTGCAATACTATTGCAATTAGCTCCATCCATATGCATATACGTACATATCTCTCTGCCAAGAAGGTGTGTGGTCCACTAATTCCTACCCTCTCTCTCTCACCTAATTGGATGTTTTAAAGACAATACGTATTGCAATTGGTCCCTCATCTATGACTATGAGGTATAGCTCCTCTCTCAACGTCCCATGTAGCTTTCATACACATCAACATTACAATATCACCTTCTTACCATTGCCATTTGCACCACAACTTTTAGATCCCCGTATGAATATGCATATGGGAAAATCGTTATCCCAGGGTATGCAGTTGCGTTAAAACAAGGTAGAAAGAGATTTGTCGTCTTTGTGGTCTTTTCCAACTTGTATGACAATCAATCCGAGTGTGTTATGACTTAAAAGAGGATGATCATATCCTGATCCCGGGCTCACTCTAGATACCTTATGGTTAAGACAAAAAAAAGAACGATACAATTGCGTAGATTTGACATCAAATCTTTCTGTTGACACATGTTATTTGTACACTTACTTTTGCAATTAGTCTGTGATTTTAAAGGTTCCATTTTCATATTTGAACTTATCTAATATTTGAATTCTTTCTAAAAACACTCAACTGACTCAAGCGCACAAATTAACAATATATGTCACCGCGAAGGGTGTGATTGATAGAGAATTAATTAACGACTGAATTTCTACTTGTACACTGACACTTTATATTTATGATTTGTCATCCTGTTTTAATGTCAAGCTTAATTATACGATCATTATACTATCAATCACTAATGTTTCCTTGAAAATTAAATTATGGAATAAGTAGTACCTAAACATGTTTCATTATTACAAACATGTATAGTAAATTTTCAATTACTATATCTACATCTATATATGGTCACTAGCTTCTAGCATGAAAATGCTTCAAACCCTATGAGGGTGAGTAGATAAGAGATCCAAATGATGTGGGGTTATGAATTGATAGTATGGGTATGCTACAAATATTCTAGCAGTTGAAGTTGGTTTCTTTTTTTAATTATTATATATGGTGTTGCATAGTGAAAAATAGGAATAGATGTATATGTTGCTTGCTTGGTACATTTATATTAGGCGTGCATCCATGGACCATATGCCACATGAATTCAGTCACAAAGCCTTTTGTAGCTGTCGATAAAGCACGAGTCAATACTTTTCGAAATGTGCACACAACATGTATATGGTCCCGCCCCCAATAGAAGAAAATATTAACATTGTTTTTGTAGGAGAATAATATTCATGGGAAAAGAATTTGTTTGGTAAGCTGACTTCAAAATTACAAGGAACTGAAAATAGATGGAAGAAACTGAAAGTATCTGTATGAAAATATAGATTGTGTTTCCTAAAATCTAAATTTGAAGAAGATTGATAGAAATGTATGTTTGAAAAAAGAAAAAAAAAAACTGAAACGAGGTGCAAATGATTGAAATAAGAAGATGAGTATTAGTGTATTACCATAAAAAATGATTTAATTAGGTAATTGGTTGAGCTCAGCCAATTGATTTAACGGGATACATTTTTTAAAAACCTACTAAACTCAAATTAGTTAGCTTCCTTGTACTCTCAAGTAACTTAACACTAAGTTGATTAATATAGATAAAATTTTAGCTTTTCAACTCCATAGGAAATGGAAAAACCTAACTATGCCCATAATTTGATCACATAATAACAAACATTATATCCAATAATTTAGAGCGGAATTGGTAGAGTGAATATTTCTCCTATGGAGATAATAAAAAGCATTATAATCATTTTTAACCATCTATTGCCAACAATAATTAGCAATGAGTCATATACTCACATTGGTCTAACATTCAAATTTTGCGTGTCTCAATTTTATATTTTATCGATGAACTTGACATGATTTGGCTCTCCCAAATATGTTTCTCCACATGTGAGCTGTTATAGGGTTGTCCATATGCAAACAGGCGAAGACCATACGATAGAAGAAATGTGCTAGATTATAATCAAAATTTGCTCTGATTTCATGAATCATGATCGAGAATCAAGTCAGCTAAAATTTCAAAGTGAAACTTGAAGTTTCCATTTATACCTAATATTATTTTTTTGATCAGTTAAGCTATACAATAGTGGTAGCTCTCCACTTTAATCAAAATACCCTACCCCATACCGTCGACAATAAAACTCGAACCTAAAACTTCAAAAAGAATTCAAAACACTTTAATCGTTTGATCCAACATGACTTTGCTCCATTTATATCTAATATTAAATTTAAACAATTATAACATATGCTGCCATGTAGATGAGCTGCAAATTGACATGAACCATATCTTATCAGCTACAGGAGGAAAATTAGGCCTAACTGCAGACTACTGAAGAAATGATTGCTCAATATATAACTGATAAGATGTATATATCACACATTTATAATTTTATTTGACCGATGACAACCCCCACCACGTGTAATCACCTCTTCCACTGCTTTATCTTTAGTGACTACGTTTGTCTTCCATGGAGCATGGTCGGTTGAATTCCGGCATCTTCCTTTTGCTCAATTGCTCCATTCCCTTCCATTTCTCTTTTATTCTCTGCAATTTATAAACCCATCTTCACTATCTTATATAATACAAGCACCTTAGGTTTTGCTCCATTAATTTCTTTACAAGCCTGATCAAATATACATATATTCATCAACCAGTAGCAGCTAGCTCCAACTGTGCTCATATATAGCTCCTCTGCAAGAAAGCATCCAAATTGTTTCGTATTCACGTAAGTTCATATATATCACAATCAATTCTTGGACATAATATAGATCTCATCGATACCGATGGATTTAGGGTACAGCAAACAATTATTTGATGATTTTCTTGTCATTCCATGGAGGTATATGATATAGAAACATTTGTTTGCTTTGGTTTTTGCTTTTGTTTTTCAGGGATATATAATTAAGGACTACTCCAATCAGAGGTTCAGCTGGTTATGCCCTAATGGTGATAGACATAAGATGATTACAGGTTCATCCAAAGAAGCTGCAGATTTTCCAGGGAAGCAGCAGAAAGGCGACACCAACAACAATAGTATCAATAACGTTAACAAGCCCTCGTCCTCTACTTCTTCGTCGTGGCTAAGGTTGAAGGATCCGAGGATTGTTCGGGTTTCGCGAGCTTTCGGAGGGAAAGACAGGCACAGCAAGGTCTGCACCGTGAAAGGACTGAGAGACAGGCGAGTTAGGCTCTCTGTGCCTACTGCAATTCAATTATACGATCTTCAAGACCGGCTTGGCCTTAGCCAGCCTAGCAAGGTTGTGGATTGGTTGCTCAACGCCGCCAAGGATGAGATCGACGAGCTCCCTCCCCTCCAGATGCCTATAAGCTTTGGCAGAAATCAGATGGCACCACAGCTACTGCCCAATTCTCAACAAGCCGGAGCAGCTATCAAGATTGACCAAAATGTTGATAATTTGGATCAAGAAGCTGCTCGTTCAAATTTATGGACAAGTCTTGATGCTCATTGGAGAGGAAAAGCAGCTAAAGAAGCTGAAGTTGCAGCAGAAAATGAGAAACAAAGTTCCCAATTTCCCAAAACAAACAATAGTTTCTTGAACATTAATAGTGCTGCTCATAATTCCATGCCTTACGGTTCTTTGTATCAATGGGAGATGAACAATTCGTCTTTTCCATCGATGAGTAACCAATATGGATTCATGTCCCAATTAGAAGGTGTCCATCATAACATGTCGTCCACATTGTCCCTATCCTCGTCCGGACCAACGACACAATCTTACTTCCCGAATTCGCAAATGGAGATGGATAATTATCAGAGACAAATGAATCACTTTCAGATGCTGAGCTCGGGTGCGAATTCGTCGCTCAACCTCTTGCCAACTTACTCTCCAGCTCTATACCAATCCATGAGACCTCCCTTCCATTTCAGTATGAGTAGTGCTGCTTCTCGGCCGCCTGTCCAGCCCCGAAAAAGCGGTGGAAATGAGCAACACAAGGATCAAGATCAGGTTCCTTCTAAATAACAACAAAGGTAATGTTTATACTTGCATTTCTTGATGTCAATCTTGTTCTACTACGACACTACTTGTTCCAATATGTTAAATTTGGGGGATATATATGTTCATCTCATTAGGTTATAATGATCACATTTGAGATGATTTGTTGTATTTGTTTTCAAATTATTGTACCCATCCATTGAATGGGAACCAAATCTGCAGTTGAAATTCAGATTTAGGCGTATGTCAATAATGGGTTAGATTATGCAAGTGAATGACAAATTTAGAATTAGAGTACTTCAAAACATGATTAGTACATTTGTTATTTCATAATTTATATTCATGATCATATGCTTCATGGCCTAGCTAGCTTTTCTTGTATGCATAATCTCATGGTACAATTAGGCCATAAAAAAGCAAACCCTAGAAGTACAGACATGTTTCTTTTTTCCTTGAGAGAGTGTACTGAAGACTAATAAATAAGTTACAGAAATGGGAGGAGAGTGATTTCTAGAATAAGATATTGAGTGTTGATGATGAAGAAGAGAGGCAATTACAGGCTTTGGTGAGCAGGACAGATGAGAGATTGAGAGGTAGCTAGTAGTGCACAAGATCCAACAAGATAATGGAAGGAGTTGGTTAAAGGAGCCCTAGAAAGTTGCAGTGAAACAAAAGTTAATTAAGCTTGTGGTCCTCTGTAAGATAAAGAAAAAAGAGAACAAAAGGAGTAGTGTATGTGAGATTATTTGAAGATGTAGTGAGAATTGGGCCCATGCATGTGAATGTATGTGTGTGTGCAGGCAGCTTTGATGAGGGGATTTCATTGCTGTTTTCTTCTATATATCATGCATGCCATACCCAGTGATCATGAGATTAATAAGTCAAATATTATCTGATTCACTGCTGCATTATTTGATCACTACTACTCTTCTCTTCTATCATTTTCTAGCAGATGTAAGATATAATATTAGCTTTGATCACTGCTGCATTTGAAACTCCCAAGTGCATGTGAATAATAATAATAATAATAGAATTTA
>JAYMTF010006030.1:0-10790 GCA_036897485.1 Pelargonium nanum
TAATATAATAACCTAAAAATAGAAACAAGACACTCATTTTGGGACAAAATTTTTAGACAAACAGGACACTCATTTTGGGACGGAAGGAGTACAAGGTATGTGTTGCCCATTTTGTCATTCTAGAGTATCACACGTGCGAGTAGACACAATTGAAACCCGATCTAACTCATAATATGCCACATTTAGTTTAGACGCAACTGGAATTAGCGGAAGATCTTTGTCATATTGGTAGGCCCAATACAGTAGTCGCCAGAGCCATAGGCAGGGAACAAATGTTTACCTCAACCAACACCGCATCATGTTTTGGAAGGCATAAGTGCATGTAGTTAAGGAGCTTTGGTTGGACTAGTAATTTGGACGACTATACAAACGTTTAAAATTCTACTTATACTTTTATGGATTTTGATTGCGCGTTCGAATTTCAACAATAGATACGCGATTTGGGTCAAGTAACCCACACCCCACCACCTATTTTCAAAATGATGACCATAACTCAGTCATTTAACTACAATAATTCTTCTTGGATTGGATATTTGGATCATTTTATACAAATGGATCGGGGCCAGGCTGGGGTTGATAATGATAGGTTAGCTACTATATATATAATGATTCTTAATTAACATTCAATCAAATTTAACTCATTAATGATTAAACCACAATTGAATATGTGCCTCATTATAATTATGCTTGCCGTACCAAGTAAATACTCTATATATAATAACACAACAACAAAGACTATTTCATTTATCAAATGTTTCTTCATTTTGACTTTGAACCACAACACAACTGCTACCAAATTACACTACACTGACATTAAACGCATGAAAATTGCCGCCATTCACATTCATTCCCTTCACACTACTCATATTATGAACATCAATTTGCGGGTCAAGTGATATGCGAACTGCTTAATTATTGTATAGTCTCAAGTTTGAATTACCGTGATAACTATTGATATGAAAATATATTATCGACATAATGTAGAATGTTTTCAAATCAAAAACTCCAATCAATCACGACAATTATCTAACTACGAAAATATGGTAGTGAAATTAAAGTTGATTACAAAATTATGTACAGCTACGTACAAATCGGTCGAACCACATACCTTCACCTCCGTAACTGAGCCGGCGAGTCCTCCACCACCACCACCGTAGGTGGTGGAGTAGGAGGGGGAGGTGGTGGCGGTGGCGCGTTGTTCCGGCACAAGGGACACGTGGAGCGGAGAAGCAACCACGAATCAATACAGTGTTGATGAAAGATGTGATCGCAATAAGGCAGCAAGCGAAGCACGTCCGTGTCCTTATAATCCGCCAAGCAAATGGAACAGCAACAAGCCATGGTGTCGCGTTTTATGATCTTCGCTTGCGTGTAGCGCAAGTAAGGGTAGTTGAGCAGCGAGGCTTGGTCCAGGACTTGTAGTTCGTGCCGCCGCCGGAGATTGGCGGCTCCGTCGCCGATGGGGCTGGCTCGCGGCAGGTAGGCCGCCGGGACGCGGTGGCAGAGGTAGTAGGCGAAGATGATGACTGTGATTATCATGAGGACCGCCAGAGAAACCGCCATGGTCGTCGCGACGACGCTCATGTTGAGCTTCGCGTGGTGAGGGCTTGGCTGTGTATAATTCATTGAATTAATGCTCTGTTTTGCTCTGGTTTTGCTTTGATTTTGCTCTGTTTTTGCTTTGATTTTGCTCTGTTTTGTTGGGTTTGAGGAGTTGATATTTGGGGGTTTTAGAGTGAAATGGGTGAGAAATTGAATAAGAGAAGATGGATTTTGGTTTCTTGGTAGAAAGGTCAATGGTTGTTTTTCTTTGTCACTACACAAGAAATTTCTATGGAAGATTAGTATCTTTATATGTATGCATAATTTTAAATTGTACTTAAATTTCATGTCAATTGTTGTTGAAAATGACTAATTTGTTGCCTTGACTTGCTTAGGTAGATGGATGATTGTATGCTTGGGAGTTTTTGTATTACTTTTGTCCTTACTATTTGTCTTCATTTTTTTCGTTTTACTCTTTCTTATTACCATACATCTGTCACTTCAGTTATTTTATGTCTATCGTTAGTATCTTCTTTTTACGTACACATGCCAACAAATTCTTCGAGTCTGTATTTTTTCTCTTTTTCAATTTGGTATCTCATCGGTATTATCTCTTTGTCGCTATTGCGTCACTGGGATATCGGCGATGGTTGAATCTTGTGATATTATTAATTTTTAAAGTTGTCGTCGCTCTTGTTCGTCGTTATTTCTTTATTATTGAAAATCAAACTCCCATCTCTCCTCGCCATTGTTTTTCTCTTTTTTGTATTTTTACCCTTAAGGATGGTCAATTACTCTTATAATCCAATATTTGAAAATTGGACATGAATATAATAAGAAGAAACACTTTCTGTTGCCTTTCTTTTTACTATATGTCTTGTGATTTGGGAAAATAGACTCTGTACATAGAAACATAAACATGTCCACATCTGCCATCTACTATCTTAATCTTATCTCAAAGTTTACACTTGTTTCTTGCCTTGCCTATCTTCTTCAACTATGCTAAAATTTGACCAAACCCACAATAGTTATGTTAGACTAAAACTTTTCTCTATATCCAAAACTAACACTATTTAGTTTGTGCCCCACATTATCTTTAGTGTCTAATTCCCATGTGATAATTATTAAAATTGATCTTATTCTAAAACTATGTGCTCTAAAGCCGGTAACAGACAAATCATATCCAATTCATAGTTTTGCGTGACACTAAAACTGATCTTATTAGATCGATTCTAAGTCGAATCGAATTTCAGATGCCAACGTATATACTCAAATGTAAATTGTCTGCTCAATAACGTGAACTTAGCTTATACTTAAAATTTACAAATTTGATTTATACAATTAGAGATGTACAACCAAAATGTCAATTTTATCCTTCTATCGGCGGCGGCGAGCTCCGGCAAATCGGGCAAGTGGGGTTGATTCTGAGCCAAGGGTCGATGCAATCGAGGTGGAAGAGGTGGCCGCAGTCGGGAAGCAGCCGGACGGTGTCGGCGTCAATGTAATCGAGCAAGCAAACGGAGCAGCAGCGAGAAGCAGAGGACTCTGGCCGGATTCTGAGTTTGGCATCGGAGTAGAGCAGCTTCGGGTAGGCCTCAATCGAAGCCTCGTCGAGGCCCATCTCGGCGTCGCGACCGCCGGCGGCGGAGCTGGTGGGTCCCCGGTCCGGTGATGGGTAAGTGGGTACGTGTCGGAAGCGGGTGCAGAAGTAGGAGGAGAGAGTGACGACGGAGATGAGAGCGACGACGGCGATGGAGACGCCGAGACCGTACGGCAAGCCGCCTAGGTAATGGTAATTGGCGGGGTCGGTGACGGCGGAGGCGGAGTCGCTGGCGGTGGCCATCTTGGCGGAGACGGGAGAGAGGGAGTGAAGTAGAGTGAGTGAGTGGTCTATTGAAGAAATTCAGACAGTTATGAGACTGAGAGATGTGAGGGTTATTTTGGTCAATATTTGGTTTTGTATTTTTTTATTCCCAATCCCAAATTCATTTAATGGTTTTGTCGTGTTTTCAAAATTACACTCTCTGAAGTCCGATCAATATAGGTTGGGCTAAACGGTTTAAGGGCTTCAAATTTGTTTTAAAGGTTCCTAAGCCAAAAAAAGTTATGGCTCACATACATTATTCTCTCTCTTTATATATATATATATCATCCGTTTATGAGATTATAACCGCAAAAAGTTATTTTTTATTATATCAAATTTTAATAAGTGTATAAATAACCTTTCGAAAAAAATAAGTGTATAAATAAATTTATTTGTTAATTTTTATACAAATATATGTATGAACTATCATTTATTAAATTTATACAAATACGTGTTAAATGGTACGAGTATTAAAGTTTTTGTTGATGTATTTTTGTTATATTTAGACATGTTAATTTGTTTTGAATTGATACGCTATATAACGATGTCGTCAAATTGGAATGATGGTATCATATATGACAAGATTACATAGTTTAAACTTAAACCGCAAAAATATATTTTGTCGGATAAATGGCACAAATGACTTTTTCATTTTTTTATATCTATTACGGGTGTAAAAATGAGTCTAGCTGTGGATTTTGATTTTAGTTTCCAAAGTTATTCATAAATAAAATTTGCCATAAAGCTTATCCATGCTCACCATATGAACAATATTTTAAGATACTATTAATTGCTTAAGTGAATACTTGTCACTCCAATATATAATAATGCCATTGCATGCATACTCGAGATATCTCACTTAAATGGTTAATTAAAGCATTCACTAAACCAATTGATTTGAAAAAGGAAAAGATATTTTAGACAATTCACGTCAATTGTATTTCTTCTGTTAGAACTATCGAGTATTTATTTGTCAAATATTTTTCTATTATTGTAAGTTTACTTGTAGCATTCGATACCCACAACCCTAATTATTCACTTATAAATAAGACCATTTGCATTTCTTCATTATAATAAAAAGAAAATACAATTCCTTAAATTCTCTAAGAATTAGAGTTGTGGAAGATTTGAGCATTACCAATTATGGGAAACTTATGTGTAAGAACTTTCTACATTGTGTGATTTTCATTATCTGTTTTTTTCTTCAAAATATAATATGTTTTTGTTATTTGTTCTTTTTTTTTTTAATTGCACCTTCTAAAATATAGAGTTGATAGAATGTTTTTAAGTAAATATATATTTATATAGTTTAGTTCATCTCTTTTCTTTTTCTTTGTAGAAAATTAGCTCTAACTTTTACCATTATGTAAGAATTTGAGATTGAACTTGCTGTAATAATTCATAGTATGTATCACTGAAAATATATATTATTGTTTTTATGATTAATGAATATTCTATTCTATCAACTATACATTGTCTTATGCATTGTGTCATGTCATTGATTTATAAATATTTTGAAAGCAATGGTATCTCACTTGCACTATATTTGATTATGTTATTAATACAACACTTGTTTGACTTTATATATATAAAAAATGTACTATAGTATATGTTACAATATTCCCTTAAAAAATAAACATATTGATTGATGTAACTAATACTTTTTTTATTGTATTTTAGATGGGTGGTGGTAAAGAATCTGGTTCCGGTGGATCTATAGTTGTACCACCAAGAGTTGGCCCTCTTAGCTCTAGCGGATCTGTAGCTGCACCATCAAAAGTTGACATTTTCAGTTCTAGTAGATCTATAGTTGCACCATCGGGAACTGGTCCTTCTAGATCTAGAGGAGTTGTAGCTGCATCATCAGGAGCTGGCCCTTCTAGTTCTAAAGGACATGTTGTTGCACCAACAGGAGCTGACCCTACTAGTTCTAGTAAATCTATAGTTGCACCATCAGGAGCTGGCCCTTCTAGTTCTAGAGGACGTGTAGCTGCACCATCAAAAGTTGGTCCTACTATTTCTAGCGGATCTATAGTTGCACCATCAGGAGCTGACCCTTCTAATTCTAAAGGACGTGTAGTTGCACCACCAAGAGCTGACCCTACTAATTCCAGCGTATCTGTAGTTTCACCATTAGGACCTGGCTCTTCTAATTCTAAAGGACGTGTAACTGCACCACCAAGAGCAGCCCCTTCTAGCTCTAGCGTATCTGTAGTTTCACCATTAAGAGCTGACTCTTCTAATTCTAGAGGACGTGTGGCTGCACCACCAAGAGCTGCCCCTTCTAGCTCTAGCAATCATGTACCTGACCCCTCCAGTTCTTACACACATGTACATGTACCTACACCAACACATACTTCAACACCACCACTACAAGTAACAGCTTCACAACCTCAACCACTATTTACATCTACGGAAGACGATTTGTATAAAATTGTTTATGGAGGCCCTCGAGTGAATCCTATACCACAAAGCTACATAGCTCATGATTCCAGATTCGCTCGTCATCCCTACGAACATCATGAATATAACGACGACGACTGGACTACTAAAGCAGCTCGTGGAATCTTTGGACAATTTCTATAATAACATTCTCTTCGATGTGTACTACTATAAAATAACTATTATTAAAAATATGTTAAGTTTTGTTATACTTTTACTTATAATGAAATAAATAAGAATGAATAAATAAACAATACAATCTTCTTGTTTTTCATATGTATATTTTGTCTAAATTAAAAAATATAACTTAATAAACATATTTTGATCCTTGGAACTTATCAATATACTGCATTCATAGTTGGACACTCATTTTAGAATTGTTTCTCAGACAAAAAAAAGCTTTAGATGGACCAAACCAATCCAGAAGAATAAGAATAAACTACACTGCACTCATAATGTGCTATAGAAACTTCAAAAATAGTAGAATACTAGAAGAAACTTAAGGCATAATCTCAGTTTGCAAACATCAGAAGAATTCCAAACCATAAACACTACTACTACATCTCTAGATAGAGCCTATGTGATGGAAAGAAGAAAAAAGTTTTATATAACTTATTTCTCCCTGGTGAATTTGTGAGATCCCGAAGAGAAGTTCATGTTCGGGACATGACTCCCTTCTCCTCGTCACAGCATTTGGCAGTGTCATTCTCAGGTCATCGCATCCAACATTCTTTCATCATTGCTGAGCACATTGCACTCTCTGAGCACCGCCGTGCATGTCATCATCCTCATCATATGCTTCTTGGGCAGCCTGTGCTTGCTTCCTGCGCATCTCCTCCTCAATGTTGACATCATGCAGGGTAGTCTCCTCGCACTCATCCAGCTCCATGTCAGTCAGCTGTGCTGATGTTCTAGGAGGCAGCACACTCTCCAAAGCCTTGCACTGTTCAGGGCTCAAGGAGTCGGGGAACTCCACAGTGAAGTGAATGTATAATTTACCCCTCATGAAAGGTCGCTGGTATATTGGCATACCTTCATCATTTATGGCCTTGAATTGATCTGTACATTATGAAAAAACAATAAAAAACCGGAAGTGGGGTTATACACAACAATCAACTATGATTGATAATGCAAGGCTCTAGAATTGACGGATGCAACTTGTACTATTCATATCACACAACAATAGAAGTCAAGACACAACGAAATCAAACATGTAATAACTTTATAAAAAAAAACGAAGCTCACCAGGTTTGACAACTTCTCCAGGTTGAGATTTGATGAGAAGCTGTCTACCATCCAAATGGGTCAGAATGAATTGGAAGCCACAAAGTGCTTCTGTAAGGGACAAGGTGTGCTCAACAAATATGTCATCACCCTTTCGCTTAAACTTAGGGTGCTCTTTCTGCTGTAGGACAAAGACAATGTCCCCTGTGGCAGTGTCAGGCTGGTGAAAAACAAAAGTACAACATATCAGTATCCGAATAGAAGCACCAGATTCATTAAAACACAACTTGCATATTCGTTACAAAAGCAACACTTAAGGAGTTAACATAGCAAGGCAAGATATGCTCACCGCTTCATCAGCTTCTCCAGGGAATGTAATCCTCTGGCCATTCTGCATTCCCTTCTCAACATGTACTTCCAAAACTTTCTTCTCCTGAACAACTTTCTCGCCCTTGCATTGCGGGCAGCGGTCCCTGTCATTGATGGTCTCACCCGTGCCCTTGCACTCATTGCAAGGATGCTGCATCTGCTGAATCATAGATGGACCCAGGTGTCTAATTGACACTTTCATTCCAGATCCTTGACAGCCAGGACACTTCATTGAAGCACCAGATTTGGAACCTTTACTGTAAAGTGTCATTGGAAAATACCATGTTAGCAAAACAGAAGTGTGATGGTTAAATCATATCCAAATCAAGGCTCGGCTAATTTTGTACTAACCCCTTGCACTTCGAGCAAATAACATTGCGAGAGAGTGAAAGCTTCTTGGATGTTCCATTGTAGAGATCTTCCAAGGAAACTTTGAGGGGATGGATGACATCTTCACCCCTCCTCTGCCTTCGGCCTCGGCTGCTTCCACCACCTGATCAAACAGAACATCACAAATTGAAAATTATTACATTTTCCCCACTAGCAGAGACATTGTATTCAAAAAAGTTTAGCAGTCAAGCCTTCCTACCACCAAAGGGGTTGCCGCCTCCAAAGAAGGACTGGAATATGTCAAATGGGTCATGGCCACCACCACCTCCTCCCATTCCCTCCTTAAGAGCATCTTCACCATACTGATCATAAATCTCTCGCTTCTCGGGATCACTCAGAACCTCATAAGCTTGGGCCAACTCCTTGAACTGTGTTACATACCATTATTAATGATTAAAGAATAATGACAACAACTAGAGGAACCAACTAATGATAGCATGATAATTAAGAGATTGACACCATAATTTCAGTTTCAAGTAGTCTACAGCACAATAATCACAATAAGCAATCAAATTCCCCACTCATTAGCATTAAAAAAACATAAATTACCATTATCAATACCAAATATCAATGACACCTAACATTAAGCAAACTACTACCCAATTGATTTGTGGTATGGCAAATTCAAATCCTAAACATCATCAACAACTACATGTCATCAACAGCACCAGATCTACCAAACTAACCTTAAATTTATCAAACCCAGTAGTACAATTTCGCTATCCAATCGACTAACATAATTGAAGACTAACAAAAAAACTATACCTTTTCTGGGTCACCACCCTTGTCGGGGTGGTTCTTAATGGCCGCTTTTCTATACGCCTTCTTCAGATCATCCTGCGAGGCGGTCTTCGAGACTCCCAGAATCTCATAGTACTTTGTGTTGTCACTCTTCTTCGGAGCTCTCCCGAACATCTTCGATGTCTTCTAGATCGATCCCACACAGCAAATCAACCTCAACCCTGCAAAAATTTAGCCAGAAATCGTTAGTGCCCAGCTCGAATTCGATTGAAAAACGAGAAGATACAGCGAAAAGATCGAGAGCCCACCGATCTGGAATCGAAAACGAGTAGTGGGAAAGAGAGAAATTTTGATCTTGGGGAGAGAGAGCAAGAGAACCACCACGCGAAGACGCGAGACGGCGAGAGAGAAAGAGGGTCTGTACAGACTCTGATCGGGACTTTTAAAGGGATGTAGATTGGACGGTGGTGATTACTCTCCTCATGGAAGGATCTAGAATTTCTATACTACCTAGGTTTGGCAATGCATCTCCACCGTTGATTTGGTCTATGGTTGTAATGCACCAAAAATATCAATTAATTGATATATTTTAAATTTATGAAATATACAAGCAAATGAAACCAAAGGGAATGTAGGTTTTTATTTATTTTATTTTTGTAGTGTAAATTTTAAATCAAGAATTAAGTAAACGAGGCAAAATAAATATTGATGAAAACAAATATTTAATTAAGAACTAAATTGACACAAAATAAATAATGATCCTACCAATGTAAAACAATTTAAATTTTTCTATAATGGCAAAAATTAATTAAAGCAATTAATGATCTCAATACATGTTGGGCCTATCAGTAGAGGCCCATAAATTGGTTCCAACATTGGGCTGAAAATAAACTTATTATATGACCAAACCTAGAATTTTAAGTACCAAGTAGACATATATATCACTAGAGTGGATCAATATACTTGTCGTTAGTGCATCATCTGTAGAAACAACATCCAACACCTTTCAAGTCAATATTACATAACATAATAAGTTGACTTTATCAATAACTTGGACTCCATATAAAGTTTTTGTTCAAGAGCTTTTGTAGAGTAAAAATGTCTTCTGCAGTTTGAACAATCAAACACGTTCTGACTGAATGACTATCGACATTGCTTATGCAGAAGGAAAGTAGATGATCCATAGTCCGACCAAGCACATAATGTCTTACCCTACTCAATTGTAATCACCTATAAAAAAAATCAAAATTTTCAATGCAATAAAAAGTTTCATTATACCAATGGGTAGTGGCGCAGTTGGCAACACAGGTTGCGTGAGTGGGAAGAGCACTTGCGTTCGATCCCCGCTCAACACACCCATGGGGAGAGGTGAAGACTTTAACTGTGAACAAACCTCGAATGAAGATCAGTCTGAATATAGTAAAACGGCTTAAACATGTCAACCGCGAGTGTGCGGGCCCGTTCAAGAACCCCACGGTATAAACCAAAAAAAAGTTTCATTATGAACCTAGAAAATAGGTAGGAAGAGAAAAATTCAAACAATATAAAAATTATTTTTTTAAAAAAAGCCACAAATAATATTCATATTCCTGTCACGAGTCACGACTTACGACTCTACATACACAGCCCCAAACCAAACCCTCAAAATCAGCCTCCATTTTTAATTCCCATTTCTCTTCTTCTCCATCACTCCATCGCTAACCTCCAAAACCTAAACGCTCCTCCGCTTGGCCCACCATCGTCTCCGCCGCCGCCGCCGTCAAAGTTCTGATCTTGCTCAGTATTTTTCCCGATATATACTGAGCTCACAGCTACTCTTCAATGGAGGAAAATTCCTGATTTTCCATTTTCAGCTCAAAATCAATAAATCCCCAATATTTTTCCATTTCCGGCGATACCCAATCCACCATGTACTCGTCTCCGTTCGTCATCTCCTTCGCTCTCCTCCTCTCTCTCCCACTCCTCTTCCTCTTCGCCCCCATAATCCTCCCTCCCAAACACGTCCCAATCTCTCTCCCGGACGAGCTCGACGACCTCGCTCTCTTCCAAGAAGCTGCTCTCAAGACCCGCCACTCCACCTCCAACCGCCGCGTCCGCGTCGGCACCACCAACCCAAAACCCAGAATCGCTTTTCTATTTCTAACCAACTCCGATCTCACTTTCGCGCCTTTGTGGGAAAAATTCTTCCACGGAAATGAGAAGCTCTACAACATCTACG
>JAYMTF010006031.1:0-10787 GCA_036897485.1 Pelargonium nanum
CTACTCTGTTATTTCTCTTCCTTGATGAGGCCGTTCTATGGAAAAATTTCGAATTTTTGTCTCCTTCTTTCAACCACAACGCTTTCGCTCGTTGTTTCCAAAAAAGTTCTTGCCTTTGGAGTAACCGGAGGTACTCTCCCCTTGCCTCCTCTGCCAACCGCCTCCCTATTTCATCCTCCCTTTTGCTTAATCTGTCCAATCTGCCCGACCATCTTCGGACTTCCTTGTTCAGATTTTTTGTCGATGCCTTCCCCCACCTCTCCAAGCCTATTCCGCAGTTCCTTATCTTTGTCATTACTGTTTCCCCATGCCAGTTTTGTTTAACAATCTCAGCACAACCCGGCTCTAATGTCCAGATATTTTCATATTTGAAACGCCGACACATTCCTCCCTCACCCCTTTGTTCCGGACCTATCCATAATGGACTGTGATCAGATGTATAGAAAGGTAGATGAAGCACTGTCCATGACGGATACTTGTCCAACCATGCATTTGATCCGAATGCTCTATCTAAGCGTTCCTCAATTTACGGATTCGAACTCGCACCTCTCCTCCATGTGAATGGGTATCCTTCAAAACCCAAATCGACTAAACCAGCATCCGTTATAGCTGAAGAAAACCCGACCAAGTGTGACCGAGGATGATCATTGCCTCCCCTCTTTTCATTCGACATCATTAAATCGTTAAAATCTCCAGCAATTAACCATTCCCCACCCTCCCTTTGTGCTAAATCACGAATTCTGCTCCATGAAAGGGATCGTAATGATCTGTCGGCCTCTCCATAGTACCCTGCAAATCGCCACGATTCCCATCTCTTCGGGGTGATCTTCACATCAATATAATGATCCGAGCTTCCAATCAGAGAGATTGCCACATTTTCTGTCCAGAATAGTGCAAGGCCCCCTCCCCTACAACACAATCAACAACGTAGCATCTCATTTTCAATTTCTTGCTCAACAGATCCATCTCCGGCCTCTTCTTCTTTGTCTCACACAGAAACACCACTTCCGGCCGCCGGAATCGGACTAAGTTTGTTAGGACTTGCACCGTACTTGGGTTTCCTAATCCTCTGCAATTCCATACTAGTACTCCTTTCTCCATTGCTCTCCGATTACCGCTCCTCTTTCTCAACCCCTCGCTTCAAGGACCTGAGCTCCGGACTGAAACTTGGCCTGCGCCGTCGAAAAACACGATCGATCTCACCTATACACTAACCGAGACCCTAGTTCCCCTCTCCTGTTGAGAGAACACCGCTAGGGTGGTTATATCTAAATTACAAACAATATCCTAAATTTAAGTTATAAACTCTTTTGGTTCCCTATAACAATAGCATAAGAGATACAAAAGAGTGTCAGTCTTAACTGACGTATCTTCAATCCATAGAAAATAAGAAAATGAAGAATCATTTTATGATAGACGAAGCATTTGTTTAATGCCTTTTTCTTTTCTTTTTTTCCTTTACAAGCTAGTTATGTTGGAAAAGAAACAAAATGGCACTGTACTATATTAGATATCGGAGATGCCAATACCAGTAGCAGTAAAACAGCAAAAACATTATCATCAAAACAGATCTATCATCAACAAACCAGCAGCTTCATCTTTTTTCCCTTTAAATTGCAGAAATGCTGGCATATCATGATAACTAACTTTCTGTAATAATACAAAGACTGTACAAAGCTGAGATTTTAGACATATTAACAAGCTCGCTATTCCTGAGCAAAGAATAATGTACAGATATATACAACACATGACATGATTTTTATGTTTTTCATCTGTGTTGGTCAGTCAATCAGTCCTGTGATGTAGCGGAGTATTCAAAAAGGAGACGTTTGTACGGGGCAGATTGTAGGAGTACTCGCAGCCTACTAGTAAGCTGGTAGATCAATGTCCATTGCATTGCCATCTCCGAGTCCTTCATCTGCCTAACGATCGAGGCCTATAGAATATAAATGAAAATAGTCAATCTCTAGTTTTAATAACATCATTTCCAATCCCAAGGAAACTAGCAACATCTACAGAACATTTACTAAACAAAACTTTCAGCAGATCAAACGTACCAATTTATGACCTATGTTTTCTTCATCAAATGCAAAATACAGTCAAATTTTCTTCTTTTTTTGGATTTAATTAGGACCATCTCTCATTGTTTATCTAAAAGAAATGCTAAATCCTACAATAAATGGATTAAGAATGTATTAAGATTAACCTGAAGGCGTTTCCCAAGCTGTACTTCAACTTCTGTACCAAATGAAATATTATTGGCCAGGGATTTGAGAGGATCAACAGATGGATCAACAGAGAGCAAGCTAGGGATCTGCGGTGCATACACTAGCCTCCACCTAGCCTGTCCAAATTCTCCTTTCCCTTCAATTCTTGGCATTAGTGTTTCAAGTGTCGCGGTTGCAAGCTTCTTGAAAGCAAGTTGGCCATCACCTTCCAAAATGGACTCTGCCAACTGACTCTCCACAACTTTAGCAGCCTGCGCAAGTGAGAACGTCAAGTTACCTCGGATAAGACTAATGGATGATGAACAATTATTTTTAATATAGTTATAGCTAAGTAGACTAGTAACTCTCATCACAAATCTACAATAAACAAATAAATTAAATAGTTTACTGTATCGCCAGCTTTTAAGCATTGAACAACTGAAAAGGAAAAACATTCATTCATTGGTATGTACAAGACAGGGACACTAATAAAAGATAGCACACATAGGTTCCTAACTGCATTGCTGAAAGAAAAACTTTCCATAATAAAAAAAATACATTTGACCCATCAGCTATGAATCTCTGATACTCTCCTAGTCTCCTGAAAGCCAAGAACCAGTGTAGGACATGTTCCAGATGTTGTAGGAGATATGTCCTATATTTATAATATGTCGGATCTTTTATTAATATATAATAAAATGAGATAATAGAAACTTTGACACAATGACGCTCCACGGTGATCCAACATACTGATAAGGAATCTTACAGACTTGCAGATCGCAAAACAATTATAAAAGACAAAAGAGAAGTTAGAAAACTGCAAAAGGACTAATGGTAGATAGGATGACGAGCCAATCAATTAAGGCCACTTTTCAAGCCCTTCTGATCATATTCAAGTGTATTCATAGTTAATACCATGGGGACATCCTTTAGGAGACTAACACATTTTGGGACGAAAAGAGTATTTATTAGTCCCCAGAAAATGGAATGGGGAATTGACCCCTAAAACAGCCTATATTTTGGGTGTGTTTTTTCTTAGGTTGGTGCTACAAAGATAACCAGGTTAAATTTGATTGCTCTATCAGTCACGTCATATTTAGTTTCCCCCAGTTTGGATATAAAAAAACTTACTTGACCCTACCACTTATATTACCATCAGAGACAATCTGAAATAACACTATACAACGTGCATAACACCGAGTAAATATAAACCATAAGGAGAAGAGCTTCCCATCAATTTACTGGCGAGAAAGAGAAAGATAGTATTACGGCTTAAGTTCCAGATACGACTGATTGTTTCGTGCAGAATAGTAGGAAACTGAATAATGACACCCAAAAAACATTTCAGTATTACCTCAGTAGTTGTAAGGACATCTTGTTCCACAGAACGTGTTGAGGTTACCACCAACTTGTCCTGCCACTTGCTGGCTCGACTTTGAATTCTAAATTGCCACTCCGAACCAACCAAAGCTAAGTCTAGCATTGGATCTAGTCCAATATCAGGCTCAAATTTTGCTATATTTAGATGCTCTCGCTTAAGCCTTACCTGAATTTGGAAGATCAATGTAAGCATATTCAATAAAGACACTAAACCAACCCCACGAAAGCAGAGGCACAAGTCCAGTAAGATCGATTATAACATAAAAGCAAACCCTCACCTGAGTTGCTACAAGATTAACATCACCATTTTCAAAAGTCAGAATGCCTTTAGGTTTAATCCATTTGGGATGAGCCAGGCCATTTAGTTCAAGCTCTCCACTAACAGCAAAATTAAGAATCAAAGGATAAACTATCCTCAACTCTGGTCCCAGAACAAGCTTCAAATCGTTGAGCCGGATATCTACTTTTGGTTTAGTATTTACATTCTCCATGTCCTTGTCCGCCTCAGTTGATTTAACTATAAACAGCAAAATAAACATCATAAAGTAGCTAATTTATGCATAACTGATATAAAGCAATATACTAGAAACAACATAATATGCTAAGCAATTTAAACCCTCTCACCAAAATTCATGCATTTTAAACAACAATAACATATGTGTGTGTATAACCATATATGTGGGTTGCTAATATGCTAACATTTACAAACTAAAACCATTGCGAGCAAAAAAAAAAAACCACCATAGTTGCGCAATAAAAGTCATTTGATATTTATATGTATCAAATACGCTAAATTAATTAAGACAACCTAGTCTACTTGTTCATAACTATCTTACTAAATCATGCACTACTTTGTACCCAAAACAGAAAAGTAATTAAAATCTATACCAGGTTGTCTACATGTGTGATTTAGATCTGAACACATCTGAAGATATGATAATGCATGGCTTAACAGAGGAGATAGTATTAGAATGTTAGATAGATCTGAAGACATCTGAAGATATGAATTTATAGCTGTAGAAAGCATCTAAGGTAAACTTTAAAACACAAGACTAACTTCACACAAATTATTAGATCCATAAAACCAAAATTACAATTATATTTTATTGTTTGGAGCCAAAAAAAAGAGAGCATATAATGCACAAAAGACTCATGTTAACATATGTGATCTAATCATGGTAGTATATAGTATACTAACAACAACAGAGGAGAAAACAATCTCGATCACCTATAAAGTATAAACTCAATTATGTCCATGCATGACAAGATACAATAAGTTTCACATGTACTGGAAAAGTTGGTGAAAATGTCAGGTGCAAATTCTCGAAAATAAAAACACAGTTAATTACATATTATGAACTAAAGTGAGTGAAGTATTTTATCCAAAAAAGTGAGTGAAGTATAAATACATTACCAGAGGGTTGAGGGAATTTGGTCCTTGAAGCGGCAGGTTCGGAATTAAAGAACCGTGAAACATATCTTGAGGCTATTGCTTGCTTTACACCACTGGTTGGAAGGCTAGACTGTCTATTGAAAGGAGTGGCACCACTACCTTTATCATGGGGTAAATATGCTTCTCCATGGCTCAATTTGATGTTCCCGGAAATTGTTGGTTGCAATATTGAACCAGTTATTTGCATCTGAGTGTCAACCTGTCCACTGTAATTGTAGCAAGATGGATTACTTCTCTACAAGTAATATGTGAAGAGAAAACACAAATGCAAATATAGTTACAAATGCAAATATAGTTGTAGAAAAGTTGAATATGACCTCAAAAAATTTCCTTAGGATAAAACATCCAATTACCTCTAGTACCTTATCAATCATTCTTAACGACCCACCTACAATAATTTTTCATCAATTAGACCTTAATTACCTACGAAGCAGAGGCACTCTACAATGGTAGTATTGTTTTATATTTTGATGTGTTGCCTGCTCCAATCATGCTGAGCTATGTAAATTCTTATGGTAAAAAAAAATAAATAAATAAATAAAAAAACTGGAAAAAGACTTAGGATTAAAATGAAATAAACTAACAAGTAGAAACCAAATTTGTCCTTTTCTACAGAATTCTTTAAATCAAATGTCTTGTTTGTTTAGCATTTTTGTCGCTTGATGAGTGTCCTATTCTTCTATTTGGAATGTTAGTTATCTATGAATTACCAATAGTATCCCTATAATAAGTTAATTAGTATTCCTTGAGTTTGTTATAACACATGCCCAAGAGGATACGAGACTAACTAAGTTCTCCTTAATTTTCTCCAAATAGAAACCAGGGCACTCATTTTGGGATGGAGGGAGTACTTATTAAAAGTCCGTGCTTTTATGTAATTCGACAAATCTCTTGTGTAGTTGTGTTATTCAATACAAGCTTTTATATTTATCCCAACACCACCTGAATATACTTCAGAACTCAAAGCACTTTCTACTGGTAATCCTCTCAAAAGTCAGAATGCCCTTCCTCAGAAAGCACACACTTCAAAATATACCATGTCCTATTTCACTGTCTTTTTTAACAGAAAATAAATGGAAAAAGAACAATGAATTGTTAATTTCAATTAATGTACGATGAGGCATTTCGGTAATGTTTGTGAGAGTATATATGTTGTTGAAGATATAATTCTTATTAGATTAGATATAAAAATGATATCTGCATATAAACAAACATTTCAATGTTACCTAGTGACCCACTCTTTGTTTGACATGTTTGTTGTTAAATCTAATTTTATTAAAATTAGGAACTGTGGTTTCAAATATTTTGCTACACATACAATACATATTTATAAGGAATTGACATATGTCCTGTATTTTTCAAAAAAGGTGACTCATTTTTGTCCATGTCCATAATCTTACACGCCTCCTCCCATATAGCTCCTTCAGGTCTACTCAGAAGATGGTTTAAGAAATCTCACAAGCCAGCTCCTTGGTGGGCTTAGAGGTGGGAGTAAGGAGAAATGGATGAATATAAGCCGATGTTGTTGGGATTTTTGTGGCTATGGTTGATCTAGGAAGTGTTGAAGTGGAAGCCCAAATAGAAGATGGTTGCACCAGGCCATGCGAGAGAAAATTGTGTAAGGTGAATATTATTGTAATGTCATAATTAGTTGGAGAGAAACCAGAGACGAGCATGAGCCTTACGGGGGAGTCCATGTCACTTAAGGGCCGCTATGTAAATTGGATAGAGTGAGCAAAATTATTCACTGCATAATATTGAAGAATGTGCTACACATATATTATAACCAAAATTAAATTAGGATATCATGCCCACAAGCTAACAGAATACAATCTTCAAGATTCATGGTTAATTGGTTAGAAGTAAAGACACGCACCTTAGAATATTCTTTGCCCGTACTTCCAGAACTTCACATTTAAAATCAATTTTATCACCAAGAGATGCTTCACTTGTTCTGAGGGGCAGGTTCCCCTTTACAAATAGCTTTCCCCGTCTGCCTACCCTGCTTTCTAACATACTAATGCATAACCTATTTGACTTCACATGAACTGTGCCATTAAAATTTGTGAGAGGTTTTCGGAGAACCGGTGAAGACAAAGATGCCCTATAGAAAGATGCGGATCCATCAAGCACTGGTTGTTCAACTGTACCTCTGACCTATTTTATGAAAGAAAGAATGTGGGATTAAATTCAAATCAAATCACTTCACTTGATCTAATTAAGAACTATAAGAGCGCGCAAGGAATATGACTTTAGGCACCTGAAGCATAATTTCAGCATTTCCATGAAGCCAGTTGGCATAAGGAGACAAAGCTGTTAACAGCATCATTCCACCATCTTTTATATCAGCATCAACTCTAACTTCCCCTGCATCCAAGATGTTCCAATTTAAACCTTTCAGGCTTTCTGCTAACTGAATGTCCCAACCTTCTTCGTTTCTCTCTCTAGAAACTTTCTTTTCAGTCACTTCATCAGCAGAACCTTTCACCCTTTCTCTAGGCCAATCAGGAGCCCAAGTTGTTTCGCTTTTTTCAGTTTCTGTATCCTCTTCCTCTAACATGTTGTTTTGGACAAACGTAACAGGTACACTTCCTTGAACGTGCACATGTCCATTTTGAATGATTGGTTCAAACTTCGCACTGAATAAGAAGCGACTGGTTGAGGTCAGTGAAGCAACAACTTCAGCTCGTCCAAGATCAATGCCCCCAATAGCACCATCGAGGAGCCTAACTTGAACATCACATTCTGGTTTTGCAAGACTTCCTCTAAGATCCCCTTCCATGTGCAAGATACCTCTAATTGGTGCAAGTAGTTGCCGTAAAGAATGAACAGCATCAGTAGCTGAAGATTCAATAACCTGAACCAGAGTAGGGACTAGACTAACAGGAAAGTTTAAAACAGCAAAATGAAGATTGGTTTTTGGCCCCAACAAAGTTCCATCTGCATGAACAGTGGCGTCATCCTTCTGGATAAAAATTCTTTCAAGACGCAAACCATCATCATTGCTGTATGCACCAACTGCCAGAACACGCTGTGTTTTATAGTTTCCCCACTCCCAGTCCTCCCCATGAAAGTCGAATTCTGCCTGTAAAATCGGTGCAATACTTATCAGAGAACAAAAATACATGGTAAGGAAATTCAAGAAAATAATATTTTAATGAAGACGTGGTCATTCAAGTTTTTTTTGATAAAAAATCATTATAATTCCGATATCTTATTTGACCTGATTGCCTAAAGCCTACTGCCAATAGTGCATATAGTTCCGTTCTCGGGCACATAGAAATGAAATGCCAGAAATAAAAAAGAAACCCTACCAAATTAAATTTACTGATAAGCTAGTCATACCGAATAATGACTCGAGATATAATTGTTCCAAGGGAAATTTCTAGGATAGTTATTGTATGTTCATAACAACTAACAAGATGATTTCAAAGCATATATTAGGCATATTTATCGAACCCAACACTAGCAGTTTTTAATTAGAGGCTTTTATTGTTCTCAGGGTTTGGATTACAGATGTAGACTTAATGGGAGAGTTAGAATATGATTTTATTACGGTTTCTAAGGGTTCCATTAATATCTATTTAAAGAATGCTATTAGGCTGTATGGTGTAGATACTTTTGACGATTAAATTCGGAAGACGAAAGTCCGTTCTTTTCCTGGCTATTCATTTCAGACCAGAAGACCAGCCCTCTTTGAACTCCCTAAAATCTACAAACACAACTAGAGGGTTTGGCATACTGCTGTACCACCAGACTCAAAATGGGAATACAGTTTAGGCTATTGTAGTTATTATACCAGTTCTCATATGCTATTTTGGAACTAAATTAAACTGACATGTCTATTGTCCAAATTATAGATAAAAGGTTGGGCAGTCTACTAAGATCAGCGAACTCAGGGATTCTTTTTTTCTTTTGCCACCATTCATGCTATCAAAACAAAAAACAAAATTGAAACAATATCAGATACTAGAGAATAAATATAGGATGATGTCAAAGACAAAAGGGGCGATTCGGGACAGATTTGATAATCTGCATGATATTCTACACGACATACTAGGGTTAAGAATATTATAATTTATGGTTTGGGTTTAGAAAGAAAGGATCTAGGACAGAAAGTTGAACAAAGTTAATGGAAACTCTGGAGAGAAACCTTATAATATAATTTTATGGGAAAAATGGGGTATATTTTTTTAGTTGAGTGTGCATGATATTTCTTTTACATCTTTCTCAGGCTGTGATTTATTATTGTTAATGTTAAACTTTACTTCAACCAAAAAAATTAAGCGATAAAGTGGAAGACCCAACTAGTATATCAAGCAGTCTATATTTCAATGTTCCCCTCATATACAGGACTGCTCTGAAGGTGGACCAAAGAATTACATGGTGAAGCAACACAAACAGGACATAGGCTTAACACCAGACCAGCATGAATACCATGATAAACTTTACACAAACCTAGGAGATTAAACTCTAAACTGAAGGGCACAACTAGTATATCCAACAGTCTATATACTTCAACAGTTATGAGTACTATATTTGTGAACTTATTTCTTTTGAATGCAAGTTCTGCGGTGATTACCTATTTGATTTAGCAAACTATTGTCTCTGTCTATTCATTGATGTATTTTCTTATTCATCAAAAGTTTCTTTTGAATGCAAGTTCTGTGGTGATTACCTGTTTAATTTAGCAAACTATTGTCTCAGTCTATATTCATTGATGTAATTTTTTATTGAACTACTCTACCTACTTAATTTTAAGCACTTCACCACTACCCATAGAAAATTTGATATTCAAATGCCTTTAACTCTAGCAGAATGGTCAGTTGGATATATTACTTGTCAATACAATTACATAAGTGTAATGTGTTGAAAACATCCAACCATATAAGGCAGGTAACTGGGTAGATCATGCAAGTTCATGGAGAGATATTATCGAAAAAAACTCATTAGCTTGAAAAATATAAGTAGGTAAGCTACTTCATCTTTACATAAGATAAACTAATAGTCGCAAGAAACAAATGAATGTTCGAATAAAATGTGCACCAGAACCTCCATCCTGTCAATACTATTTAAAATTTCACATTCATATTCTGGCATAGGGTTTTCTTACCAATACAAGTGTGATATACAAGCTTTACAGCATTATACATAAATAGGAAGATGCTTACCATTGTGTCCCCATTGCCTCCTCCACTTGCGTCAAGAGAGCCATGCCAGTGACCTCTAAGCTCAGCTAGACCTGGGAGACTTAACTCGTCCAAAATCACTTCATCTAATGGCATATGATGACCCCTTATTACCTGAAAATTTATGAATACAGCGCTGTTAAGAAATATGACATTATTAACATGTGTAGATAAAAAGGTAATAATAGTCAATATTATATGTTAACCTTGAGTAGATCTTGAAGACTTTCAGTATATATCCCCACTGACTGCAAACTTTGAACGAAAAGATCCTGCAAGTGTCAAGGACAAACATTATCAGAGAACTATAATTAATAAGCAAATACATGTGGTCAAAACTAAAATCAGTTGTCTTGAGAAATTTTATTAAAGGACAAAAAATTTAATCATCTTTTATTTTCTCTCTTATTCCCTTACATGTGGACGTTACCATGATCCCTATCAGAAATTACTAAAAAAAGAAACTAAAACAAAACCATAAATTATCTAACTAGTTAATTCTCTTTTCTTTTTCTCCTTTTCACTATTATGTGATCTGGAAAAGAAGAAAAAAGAAAG
>JAYMTF010006032.1:0-10786 GCA_036897485.1 Pelargonium nanum
CGTCACGTCTCCAGCTGGATAAGAGAGTCACGTGTTTCCCACGTGACTCATCACCTTTCCCGCCCAAGAGACCGTCCGTCTTCGTGTTCCTTTCCGTCTTCTTCGATTATCGTCCACGCGCAAGTGCATAGTGAGGAGAGAGGGTGGTTACTGTCATATTCGAAGTTGACAGTGGAGAATCTTCAGTTTGGAAAGGAGACAACACCAGCACGAAGTAGACAACCTTGGGCAGTGAGGACGACTTTTTGGTCACTGCAAGTTCGAATCTCCAGGTAATTTTCTATTTCTTTTGCTTTAGGGTTAGGTTACATAATAGGGCACGAGTATTGTCTGATTAGGGCACGATTAAGCACGTTTATGGCATGATTAGTGGTAATGTTATTATTTGTTTATATGTTTGAATGACAGCATGGGTACAAGTGTTGGGGACAATGATGGAAGGAAGTATGTGAATTTCATGGTACATTTTGGTGGAAAGTTTATTAATGGGGGTAAAAAATATGTGGGTGGCAAGGAAGAATCTATTTTTCTAGACATAGAAACACTCAACTTTTGGACACTCATGGATTCAATTAAGGAACTAGGGTATTGTAATGTTGCAAAACTGTATTACAGAGTTCCCCCATCTAAGAGGAAGCATAGGTATTTAAGAATGTCCCTTGTGTGTGATGATGATGGGGTTGGAGATATGATACAATGTTATCATAGGGGTTGTTCAAAATTTGATTTATACATTCAACATGGGGAGTCTTTGCCAGCTACACACAATGACTGGATGCCTGAATTTGGGACTACACCTGATGATGTGAGCACACCAATACCCATTTTAAATGCTAGTGATTGTGGTAGTGGTCAAGAGCCAATTGTTGTGACAAATTCAGACTTTGGTAAAATTTATGGAGCTAATTATGATGAAGGAGGTGATGAATGGGATGCAGTAGGTGAAGGAGTAAATGACAGTGAGAGGCTTGTTTTGGGGCTTGGTGATGGGCTTCATGAAGGGGTTGGTGTGCACATTGATGAAGGGGTTGGTGTGCATATTGATGTTGGAGTTAATGCAGAAAATGTGGGTGAGTTTGGGGCTGACTGTGCAGGTGCAGGTGTGTATGGTGCAAGTAATGGGGTTGCTAATGGGGATGCAAATGTGTCTGAATTTGGGGGACAAGAGAATGAAGAACAAGTTAAGGGTGCAGGACAAGTTGACAATTGTGCAGGAAATGGAAATGGGCCTGAGGTATTTGTTGATGAAGCTAACAATGTGCAAGCTGAGGTTGTTGTTGAGGAAGGAAATACGCAAGGTGATGATGCAGTCCAAGATGCAGATGGACATGGGGAACCTGAGGTTAATGCTGATGCTGCAGATGGAAATGGACAAGATGAGATTCATGCTGAGGTGCAGGCTGCAAACAACAATGGTGAAGAAGCATCTGTTACTGAATTGGGTGATGAGTTGGATGAGATGGGAGAAGAAGAACATGTAATTCTGGTTGATGCTGATAATGATGATAGTGGTGATGAAGAGTTTCAACAGGCCAGAGAGAATGTTCTTAGAGGTGCTCATAGGAGGAGTGACATTCTTGACATGCTCTCAAAACTGCCAGCTGTGGGAACTGAAATGGGTGAAGGTGGAGTTGGGATGCATCAATTTGGACAAACTGCTGTGGAGGGGGAAGGTGGAAATGGTGATGCTGATAATGAAGTTGGGGAAGAAGCAAATTTGGATGCTGGAGTTAGAGAAGATGGGAATGACCAGACTGGAAGAGGAAACACTGAAGAACAAGGTCATGAGGAGGCTGTTGGTCAGAGAAGGGGTATCACAGAAAATTCTGCATACCATGACTCAAGTGAAGAAGTGTATGTTTTTAGTGCAGATGAAGATGATGAGGAAGCTGAGGTTGCTCAAAGAAGGCCTGATGATAGGAGAGACTTGTATAATCCAGCAGGTCCCTTTAGAGACTTCTATGTAGGAATGGAGTTCCAGAATGTTCAAGTTGTGAGGAAGGCCATCTGCAGGTACTCAATATTGAAGAGGGTAAAGGTAGACTATGTGAAGAATGACAAAAGAAGGGTACATGCCAAGTGTCCTGAGGATGAGTGCCCTTGGAGAATATATTTATCACCAGTGAGGGATAATGGGAGGTTCATGGTCAAGACATATATTGGTCAACACACATGTGATGAAATAATTGACAATAGAAGGGTCACAAGTAGGGTTATAGTGGAATACCTACAGGACATTATAGTGGAGGTGCCCACCATAAAGACAGCTGCCATAATGAAGTTAGTGTGGAACAGGTTGCAAGCTAGGGTTAATGCTGGGCAATGCAGAAAAGCCAAATATTATATATTCAAAGACAAAGGTGCTGAGTTTATGAGAGAGTTTGGGGATATAAGAAGGTATGCAGAGGAGTTGAAGACCAGCAATCCAGGTAGCACCATACAACTCCAAAACTATTTCCCAAGCCCAGGAGCTCAGCCACACTTCAAGAGACTCTATGTCTGTTTTGGTGCTTTGAAGAAAGGGTTCCTTGGAGGATGTAGACCCTTCATAGGTCTTGATGGATGCTTCTTGAAAGGGATGGTCAAGGGTGAAATATTGGTTGCAGTGGGTCGTGATGGGAACAACCAGATGTACCCCATAGCTTGGGCTATTGTGGAGGGGGAATCAAGATCTAGTTGACAATGGTTCTTAGGTCTTCTAAAAACTAACTTGGGGCTTGGGAATGGAAGAGGATGGACACTGATGTCAGACCAACAGAAGGTAAAAATTTATATCTTTTGTTGTTATTGCTGATTTGTGTAAATAGTGAATAAACCCTAACTGTTTATGTGGCACACAGGGTCTAATTGCAGCTGTTGAGGATGAGCTTCCTGAAGCTGAGCATAGGATGTGTGTGAGGCACCTCTATGCCAATTGGAGGAAGCACTTCAAGGGTGATGATTTGAAGATGAAGTACTGGGGTGCAGCCAAGTCTCCCAATTTATGCAAGATGTGGGACAATTTGAGTGATCTGGCTGAGTTATGCCCAGATGGTTTTGTAAGTATGAAAGAAAAGTTACATCCCAAGTATTGGTGTAGAGCTTTCTTCTCTTTTGATTCTTGTTGTGATATAGTGGATAACAATATATGCGAGACCTTCAATGGAGTGCTTGTAGGAGCAAGGTCAAAACCTTTTATTACTATGCTGGAGGATATTAGGCTCTATGTAATGAAGAGATTGCATGAGAAGAGAGACTTTGTGAAAAAATGGAAACAGCCATATGCTCCTAGGATTCATAAGAAATTAGTTGAATATAGGAGGTTGGGTGGAGGATGCACATTGGCATGGGATGGAGTAGATGGATATGAAGTAACACTTGGGGAGGAGAAGCATGTAGTCCTACTTGGAAACAAGACATGCACATGTAGAAGATGGCAATTGAAAGGCATACCATGTGCACATGCTTGTGCTGCCATTGCTCGTGAAAAGCATGACTTTATAGGATACATAGCTGATTGGTTCAAAGTACCATGTTATAGCAAGACATATGAGTACATGTTGGAACCAGTGAAGGGAATTCAAGATTGGCCAGCATGCACTGAACTGCCACTACTGCCTCCCATAGATAGAAGAATGCCAGGGAGGCCAAAGAAGCATAAAAGAAGAAGGGAGGAAGGAGAGAGGCTGCCTAACAATCCAACAAAATTAACAAGGAAAGGAAAGATCATGATTTGTACTTTGTGCAACAAGCCAGATCACAACAGAAGAACCTGTGATCTGAATCCAAACAAGGTATGTTATTTGACAATTCTGGTTGATGAATGCTGCTGTAATTGTAGTATTGGGTGCTAATGTATATGTGATTGGTGCAGGGTAAAGGAAAATCCAAGCAACAACAACCTCAGCAACCTGAAGAAGAGGTTCATGAAGCAGCTGAAGAGCATGTTCAACAACCACCTGCACAAGAACAAGAAGAACCACATGCACAGTGGGTTGAAGAACCACCTCAACCTTGGTATGAAGAAGAAGCACCTCAGCCATCCCTTCATGAAGAGGCACCTGCACAAGAACAAGGTGCACAAGAGCAGCCTCCTGTACCAAAAAGGCCAAGAACTCCCAGCAAAAGGCCTTTGCCAAAGAAGGTAAAATAGACTTTCAAATTATTAAACATAAGTAACTATACTAGTATTCAATCTTATGCAATGGAGTGTGAATGCAGGCCAAAAGAAATGCTACTCAATCACATGTCAGAGCAGGGGAACAAGCTGATGAACAAGATTTTGTTATTCCAACTCCTGCTCAAGATGATGGAGAAGCACAACCTATACCTAAGAGGGCAAGGACAACAAAGACAAGGCCTGCACCAAATGGGTTTGGGGTGTATATCAACCCTGACACTGGAGATGCTATATTAAATGTGAGTAACTCATTGTTTTGAATTAAGCTTACACTGAATTTGCACATGGAATGACACAATTCAGTTATCATTATGCAGCCTGGAAGACCAAGTCAACAAGCCTTTGTTGTGGATAGACAAAGAAAGGAGAAGCAGCCTAAGGGAAAGGGAAAAGGAAAACAAAAACAGGTTGCACAAAAAGGGAAGACTACCAAACATGTTTGGATCCCATGAAGTTGAAGACCTTCTGTTGTTGGACTTAGTGTTTTGATATATATATATATATTTGGAATATGATTTTGATCACAACTTATGGAGTTAGTTTTTGGACCTAGCTGTATGGAGTTAGTTTTTGGACAGGAGTTAGATTTTGGACATAGTTGTATGAAGCTATTTTTCGGACATAGCTGGTGTAGACTTGGTTCAAGTTCAACTGTGGAATGTACTTCAATTGGTTAATGGTGAAATGCATCTTATGTTTTCGTTCAAATGTTGTTGTGTAATGGAGAAAGTACTTGGAAAGTGAATGTTTTTTTGCTATAACATGCAACATCTTGATACTGTTATTAATGTCCAAATATATGAAAACAACAAAAAGAGTGAAGGACAATATGAGATTTTCAAGAATGTAACAAATAGTTCATTAAGGCAAAATTGTTACATTCAGATCATAGTTTAGCCAATAACTACAACTACTAACAACCCAACAACAGCAACACTAAACTATCACTACCCATACTAAACTAACCATCTTCCTAAGCAAGACAATATTGAATTTCAGTCTTGACATTGCTTGTACCATAAAATTTGAACAACATATACAAAACAACAACAGCAACAGACAATACAAATCCAACTCTGCACTTCCCCTTACGAACAGGCACTGATGAACAATGGTTTGATGCGAGGGAGTTCTCATTTTGAAACAAGGTACTCACAGAGCCTCTTGCAGAATAGCTGTTTTGCTCCTTCTCAGCCATTAACTTCATATTCTCATGGTGCAGCTCCAGCAACAAATTAGCATATCGACTATCGTGCAACTTCAGATCATGCCAGATCCAAAATGCACATCCACCCTTCAATTAATTTTTTTTTTTGAAATTATCAAACTCAACTCACCATCTAATGTAAACTCATAATTGATTTAAAACAAAACTAACCTCATCTGGCTCCTTCAAGCAACAATAGAACCTCCTTCCAGGGTTTTCCTCTGTCCACGAAGTCACTCTCGGTGCCCTCTTCCCGCACTCGCACATCACAGCTGGACCATCATAAGCAAGATATCTCTCTCGCTTGAATCTCCCCATCCTCGCAAAATCAAGCCAAAACCCTAACGCTAAACCAATATCGAAGATGACCTTGATGCAGGCAAGATCGTCTCAGAGCTCTCATATAGACAGCCCTAGCGCGTGAGAATCGCGAGGAAGAAGATGGAATCTAGCCGTTAGAGAGAGGTGATGAGTCACGTGGGAAACACGTGACTCTCTTATCCAGCTGGAGACGTGACGTGGACTGCCACGTATGCAGTTGCTCGTGTGTGTTGGCAAAAAAATGACATGTCAGCGTGAGATGACGGTTTCTGTTAAGTGACTTAACGGGAGGGACCATCGCGGAACAAAACAAAGATTTTTGGACTGCTCCGGAACGAAGTATAGTTCAGGGACTAGAATGGAATAAACTGGATACTTCAGGGACTATTTTGGATCTTATTCCTATTAAATTTGATACAAAGTTATATGGAATTGGGTCTTTTGTGGATTCAAATAATCAAACTAATGAAAAAATGTGAAAATCATTTTATGGCTTAATTGTAGTTCTATACTCCTATCCTTTCTTGTCAATTCATTACTCTAATGACTATCTTTTTTTTTTGCCTAAACCAATGTTTCTGAGCGGGCCCGCAAACTCGCGGTTGACACATTTAAGGTATTTTACCACACCAGACTAATTCTCAGCTGCATTCTCTGATACTCGAACTCGAGACATCAGGTTAAACTAGAATAATCTCTTACCAGTTGACCCACGCGCTTGGTGGTAGTGACTAATCATCTTGTTTGTTGTGATAAATGATAGTTATTAGTTGGAAAGAAATGAAATTCTTCACAAATGATCCCAAGAAGTCATCAAAGAGAACCTCTCTTTGCTCTGATTCCTAAGTTTCATCTATCAAATTGAAAGGCAAAGCATTCAGTTTCTCTTCTCTTTTTTATACATCTTCCTCAAAAAAAAACAAAACATCAATGTAAGGTTTAAATTAAATACTATGTTTCTCATGCTAGCTATTTACAGAATTGCCACAAGATCAAAACACTAAACACTCACTAGTCACTGATATGCTATTGCCTATTTCAAATAATGTGAGTTCCACACCTGGTGGGAGGTTGGTTAAAATTTCTTTTATTGCTTGATGAATCGCCGCCTCGCACAGCCAACAAACCATCTGCCAAAATCAATTTAGCTAACGATGAGAAAAGGCGACAATGCTTCAGAGAGAGAGAGAGAGAGCAAGAATGTTATGTTGCATCGACAAAGATAGTTTACCTATGCTGTACCAACTTTGATGGGATGAAGATTTCGCACAAGGCAATGTGCAAGGCCGCTTCACCAAGCTCGGAGTCGTTAATGTACAAGATTGTGTGATCACCTTGGGGGGAGAGACTTGCAGTTTCTCTTCCAACAAGATTTCCGCGTCTGTTGTCAATAAATCAAAGATTACTTTTGAGGATAAGTGAAAGAATCTACGTTTATCAGTGTAATGTGCCCTCTACGTTTATCAAAGTTTCGATTTGACTATTTGTTGATGCGTGCTATGTGTGGGTTCTAATGTGAATTCAGGTGTTATGCTTAGAAGTATGTGTTATACAAAGCACAAACTACACTTTTTGATTTTCATAGCACTTACACCTCATATGTTTTCGCACTGTACGTAAAGTGTTAATTCTAAAGGAGAAATTCACTTTCTAATTATGTGTTTTGCACATGACATTTTTGTATTCTTAAATACTCAAAATACCCTCACAATCTCGAAAGAAACCTAGACTAATTCCCATTTCACTTCATCTTCTTCATTGAAGTTGATGATTTACAGAGTGAAAACATAAGGGTGTAAAAGTAAATGTTGTGAAAATCGAAAAGTGTAATTATGTGTGGGTAGTAATTTGTAACTACCCCTTCGAAGTATGTGCTTTTGCGTGGAACAAAGCAACAAACCTTCTGTCATACGAACCATATACTAACCCATGAACTAAGATAGAGATCGTGTAATAAAATTTTATCAATTCTTTTAAGAGTCTATACTTACAGGTAATTTGTCTTCCTTCAAATTTTCTAGCGACTCGGCAAGCTCTATTTGTTTTGATGCAGTAGCAAACAGTGCCTGCAAGTAAATATTATTATATTAGACGCAGTATAAAGTGAAGAAGCGAATATTGGTACTTTCTACAAGTTATGGTATGATTGGAAGTAGTGTATCTCACCTTCTTTGTCTTTTGTAAGTCATATTCTATACATTTGATACGATGCATTGATTCATGAAGCATGTCCTCTTTCTCTTGAGGAAGTTTCGTCGGCTTCTTCGATAGCTCAGTAACCAACCCTTCTAATTGATGCAGCCTCTTCAAGAGTGGATCCTCTTCTGTTGTCTGTGAAATGGTTGGTGGTTGGGGCGCTGAATGTACGAACTGTTGTTTGCAATTGTTTTCCAACTCTTCGTCTTCCCTTTGCACAATAAAGTCTCTACCCAATCTTGGCAGTAGATATATACATGAAAATAATTTTAGGATGAAAGGAACCAGAAAACTTGTCATCCACGAAATAAACTGCTTTAGTGGCCTTTCTGGGTCAGCAATGTTGGTTACATCATCTGTCACAAAGCACAGAGCCAAGAACGTAAGAACACTAGCAAAACCCTAAATATACAAGTTAAAGTGTGATATATTGAAACGTTATTACTCATTACATCCTAAAATGAGTGTGTTGTTTCACTTTTTTGCAAAAACTAATGATGATTTCTCTTAGGTAGAAAATTTTACACATATTGGGTGTGAGAAATCTGGTCCGGACCGGAATTTTGGACCCAACCGGAACGATTCAGTCTGGTCCAGTACCTACCCAAATTTGGTCCAACTCCACTCAAATATACACACGCACACTGACACACACATATATTAACTACTTTTGTACAATACACTTCAATAATACTCACCCAGTTCACTCAAATAATACTTTATACTATATTTTCCCAATTTTTCTCTGCAGAAAAGTATTTTTTTTATAATTCCATTGGGTCCAAAGCTGGTCCAATCAAGGTGCGATGCACACCCCTAATCATGACATCATTTAACGCAAATAAATGACATTAAAATAGAATTATAGTGATTGATGACCTACTTGTTGAACTTGCATCTTCGTCTCTTGCATCAGCACCAACTGGTTCACCCAATCTGCAGGTTGATGCTAATTCATTAACCCTTTCCTGAGACACACAGGCAGCAATCAAGAATTGTAGGTACAGATAGTTACCTTTTTATAAAGGTAGGGAATTTTTTTCGAGAAAATGATAAAATGTGGATAAATTTCAACAAATTTAAAACCAATATAATTGGTTCAATTATCTTAAATAATTTCCAAATGTGGTTCAAGTTCATTTACATGTTGAATGTGGCCAACATAACATAAACTACAGGGAAATTTATATCAGTATTTTGAAAGCACAATGAACTGTAGATTGTACAGACTAAAGGTATATTTAGGTTGCATTTGCCAACTTGGATGTGAGCTTTTCATTTAAAATAAATAAAGCATGGTTTAGGAGTATAGAAAGATCCGAAAAAGAGAAGTGAATTAGGAAACTCACCTTGCCGGAGAGTCGCATTAATTGCATGGATCTTGGACTCCTTGTGCTGACATCTGATTCTGACAAAGCAGGCACTATTTCACTACATGCAAGCTGTACAAATAGGAAAATCAATATAAAACATGATAAACTGGTGGATGATGATACAACATTGCCTCAATGAGTGTAACTAAGCTAAAAGTCACCTTAGAGGACAATGACGGGACTACTAAATCATCCCAATCTGAAGAACTTTTGTTTTTCCTCAAATACCAATCTCCATTAAGTACCAGCTGTAGAAGTCAGATGATTGATCAATGATGAATACAATTAGTAATCTATATGAATGAATAATGTTCTGCCTAAAAAGGACCATACTTTCTTTATTTCTGGATCATTCCAGGGTCCCTTGTCTGCTCTGAGACACCCGCCTTCATTTGGGCACGAGCAACTTCCACCAAGAAAATCTGGCAATTGGCTGGTTCAAAAGAAGGATGTTAATTCATTTTCAAAATAAACAACCAGGAAGCTGAACTGATAATTGAGCAAGACATTGCTTCGACTACAATGAAAGATAAGAAATGCAGACCTTGGATCTACAAACTCGACTAACTTACTCCGGAATTTGTTACCTAATACCTGAAAAATGAAAACAGAAACATTTTCCATTATACAACCTCTAAAAGTCAAATTAGTACAGATATCAAGTACGCTCATACATGTATCTTTGCGGTTGTCTTTGGGTCAAGAAAGCTTTTTGTTGTGTTCCATAAAAATTTGAATCCATGACCAGCATTAACAATGAACATTTGATGCAATGTCTGCAGAGCGTGAACAATAAACAGTCCATAAATATATACACTTCCAACTCTCTAAGCACTTTTGGACTTTTTTCCTCGGTGTTAACAGTAATCTAGCTTACCTCAGGATAGTTATCACCGTCAATTTTCTGCATTCGCATGACAAGATCATGAGCAACCTTGCCAAAGCTCACCCAATTCTGCATAATCAACAAAAGAATGCAAAGCATTGACATCAATCAATAAGCATGGCGTGTGCCAAGGTGCAATATACACACTGTTTAGATCAGAAATTACCAGCCCATGCACATCCAGTATTGTGGTTGAAGAATCTATGTGCCGTTTGGCTGCGATGGAGCACGCTGGGAACTTCTCAGCAAAAGTCTTCTCAAACCCCTGAACATGATATTTTAAAAATCGGTCCACTGTTGTGACACTTAACAGCTTGCTAGGTTCAACTTTACCAAGTCTTTCAATATAAACAGGTCGTCCATCTCGATCTACACCATGGTAACCGTGAGGATAATATCGCTGCACTTCTTCATATTCATCATATATAAAATCCTGGACATATCAATCATATTACAGCATCTATTAGTATGTGGCTAAATTACTACAAAAATGATGACTGATAACACTGCCGCTTGGAAAACATTAAACAACAGTTACTACCTATCTTTGTTCCCGGCCAAATGTTACCTGTATAATGGAATCAGCTCCATACTCTTTCCGCCAGTTGAGCATTTCTGCCCACATGTGGACAGTTTTGTCAAGA
>JAYMTF010006033.1:0-10786 GCA_036897485.1 Pelargonium nanum
AATATAGCAACGAATGCATTTTTAGTCATATAAAAAATAAAATTTTGATGACAAAAGTAAAAGAAACGTCACATATACAAAATACCACGCACATGCTGTGACGATCGATGTGACAGTAAATTTTTGTCACATATTATTTATAGTTACAAAAAATCACGTTTTCATGACAAATTTTATGCATCAAGAAATGACAAATTTCTTGTAGTGAAACTTAAGCTTTCAGTTGAGATGATGCTTACCATGGAGAGTTTTACTGTCATTGTGGTCCTACCAGACTCGAATGAGAATTAGTTTGGGTTATGCCCATGTGGTCCTAACGACTCAAATGAGGACAAGTATGATCACTCTCACCCTTTTGGTTCTACATGGCTTGGATGGACGGGGAATAGTCTGAATCTCACCCTTGTGGTTCTACCCGGTTCAAATGATGATTAATTTAAATGTGATATGAGTTAAATGTGTTGATCTCATGCTGATCATGAGCATGCTTGAAAAATCTAATAATAATTAAAATGACCCCAAAAGTAAATGTACAATTTTTGACCCGATCCCAATAGGGTGACCAAGTTTCTACCTCTAGTTCTCACCAAAATGTTTTTAACGTGACAACATTATATGACAATAAATAGTAAAATATAGACCCATTTAAATAATGCTGTATTCGTGTCGACTCATTTGTCGTTGGATTGAAACTGACAACTCTATGAAATAGAAACCTTACTTAATTAATGGGCTAACTACACCCTCTAATATAAGATTAAACTGTTCCAGTTTTTATGTATGGAAATTTGTATTGTGCCAAATATGTTAGTTGTTACAAATGTCCAAACAAATTTAATTATGTTTTACACAAACATAGCAGAACCAGAGAGAGTTGGTACCTTATTTTATTTGTCTTCAAATTATTCTAGTTTGTGAATAGAAACCAGTTCTAGATTATTTTGACAATATCGACGTAGCCCATGGGCTCCAAATTATAGGCCCAGAGGCCTAGAGCCTTATTTTTGGGCCTTTGCTAATTTGCTAACACCTAAAGAGAGCCCTTTTTGCTACTAAGCTCATTTTAAAAACCATCCAAATTTGGGAAGTATTTGCAACTTTTGTTAGGATAGTTTTCAACGGTATAAAGGGATCGATGCTGCAACTCCACAAACATTCAGTGCAGCCGCCCATATCATATAACTGCCTCCGCTGAGTCCGGTCTTCAAACTGAAAGCGGAGAGAGAGAGAGAGAGAGAGAGAGGAAGAGAGAGAGAGAGAGAGCTGCTAGACCACGACCAGAGGAGGAGGAAGAAGAAGAAGAATCGGAACAAAAAATGTATGTACGATATCTAAAGTCATTCCATTCTCTCTTAGAATCAAATTTCCATTATAATTATTAGAATAATGTAGAAATCGTTTTTTTTTTCTTCTTCTGACGTTACGAAGCATTTTGATCGAATTTTTGAATCACATTGGAGTCCAATTCAATGGCTCAATTGATCTTTACCGATGAGCAAATTAAATTGTTTTCAATTATGATGCGTTTATGAATGTTGTATGATCTCATTTATCGTTTTAATTGGTGAGAAAATCGGTATAGAGCTGATGACTGTAGTTCCGAGCCCTAAATTGGTAATGATTTTGATAAGAATAAGAGATCGAAAGCTAGATTGTTTTGTTTTGATCTGAGTTTCTCTTACAAAGACATGGTATCTTGATTAGTTTTTGGGTCGTTGCACTTGAGCTAGAATTCAGAACATTGAGAAATTGTCAATAAAATATTTACACTAGAACACTTTTAAAAAAAAATATATTTTTTAATGTGTACTTAGCTCAGCTGAACACAGTTATTTGGTTCAGCTGTTGGAGTTTCCATTTTCTTTGTTGCAACACCTGAAACTGACATAATGAGGGTATAGTAAGTTCAATTCCGAGGATGTTGTCAGCGTTCACGTTGCTCTTCTATAAACATAAGCATTTTAAGCGTGGGGATAAGGTTATCAATATATGGTTTCTCCCATCCATCAACGTGTGCACGGGTGCATTCGTGTTTGGTTAATATTAGTATTGTTCTCGGCGTTATGCTGCTAGTAGTGAAGTGTTTAGTAATGGACAGTCTGTCTCATAGGATACTGATCTCAACTTACAAATGCAAACCACAGTTCCCCACTAAACCAGCACTACGAGGATCAGATGGTGGTACTTGAAGGGAGAAAGAGGGATTGATTAACTCTCCCTATCCCTCATCAACATTTGCAAACAAAGAGAGAGCCCATCCCTACCTCCTTTCCTTTGGTTCCTCTCCCTTTGTAAGGAAAACTTACTGTAAGTTGCTGACATTGCATTTAGATCAGAATAAAAACACGATGGCAGTAACTGAGTTTGCAGGTGCTTACTGTGATGGAATCATTGTTAATAGATGTGAGCAGATTGATACTAATCTTATGATTTTGGATCTCTTCTTCTGATTAACTAGTTTGCGTATGGTTGTGTTTCATAACGGACGCGTAAGAACATATGTTCATGTCTTGTTTCTCAGTCTCGTTTCTCTTATTCAGGGTATGACAACCTGAACTTCATTCCTCGTGGCAGGATTTCTAAAAGCTATTGAGACTGTAGTGATCTTGGAAAGAACATGTTAAGCATCATCATACACCTCTAAGTCAACGATGAAGCGCTTTGTTTACATTAACGATGATGAATCATCACAACAACTTTACTGTGACAACCGGATATCAAACAGGAAATATACTGTATTGAACTTCATCCCTAAAAACTTGTGGGAACAGTTCAGGTAATCATTGATTTAATGATTTTTCAATGTTTCTTCTGACTATTTATGTTTATCACTCGGTATACTGTCTTGGTTTACGTTTCTTGAAAGTTGTCTTTATTTCCAAGCCAAGCCATGGTTTTCGATTGGGGGTATCTTTATCTGTTATGTTGCATGCTAATGTTTAGCAATCCTTGTTATGTTCCCCCTTTCCCTTTTCTAACAAATTTCCTTATTCTGTTTCAGCCGTTTTATGAACCAGTACTTTTTGTTGATTGCATGTCTTCAGCTATGGCCTCTTATCACTCCAGTAAATCCTGCCAGTACATGGGGTCCTCTTATATTTATTTTTGCAGTCTCAGCAACAAAAGAGGCATGGGATGATTACAATAGATATCTGTCAGACAAAAAAGCAAATGAGAAAGAAGTCTGGATTGTTAAAGACGGCATCAAGAAACATGTATGGAATTTTTTTCTCTGTTTTTGTTGCTTATGTGCTTGTTTGTTGACATCTAATAAAGGGAACGGAACTATTATGTTATTTTGCTACTGCCATTGCGGAAAACCCATGGAATACATAGCAAAGATCTGTATTTTATGTTTATAACATAAGAGAGAGTTATAAGATGAATTTGCAGATAAATTAATCTTATTTATTGATGAATCATATCTGGATGAAAAACAACATATTATGGAGATATATGCCAGGCCAAATTTAAACCTTTACGTGTAATGGCCTTTGACGAAAAATGTTTATTTATTTGAATGAGTTTTAAGCGATAGATGGGTTGAAAGAGAGGCAGAGACAAGGGTACTCACAGTTGACACCTTATATGACTATAAAGTGATGGAGAATCATTGAAATAGATGTGGGGTCTGGGGTACTCACTGCCGAAAACTATAATATGTTAATTGGAGTATCGAAGAGGGCCAAAATAACCTTTACAGAGCACCCTTTCTTAGTTTTAATAATTGTTATTTTCTACTCCCACATTAACCTCCGTGCCAATCAAAAACTACATTTTCAACTCATATGTAACTGAGGTAGAATCTTTTGAGTAGATGCTTATTCTGTTCTTTCTATCAGTTTTGTTGAACCACTTGTTCAACACAGTTTTCCTAGTTTTGATAATTGCTAATTTTTTTTATATCCCCACATCAACATCTGTGCTATTAAGAAACTACATTTTCAACTCATTTGTAATTGTCGTAGAATCCGAGATGCTTATTCTTTTCTTTCTATCAGTTTTGTGGAACTTCTTGTTCAACTTAATTATCCCAGTTTCTTGATCTTCGTTGCATACTCGCTCTCTCTTTTCCTTCAGTTATATGAAAATATCTGTGTTGTCTCTTTTCTCTGTAATGGTGATGTTTACTTGCAGATTGAAGCTCAAGACATTCATGTAGGCAATATCGTATGGCTTCGTGAGAATGATGAAGTGCCATGTGATCTTGTTCTAATTGGTACCTCAGAGCCACAAGGCGTTTGTTATGTAGAGGTAATTTCTAATTCTATGCTTATTTTGACTGACAATTAGGGAAATTTAAGGTTAATGTCTAACTAAGATATCAGTTCTTTTCCTATCTTATACATTTTATTAAGTCTTTTAAGCTTTCAAGGATTCTGATGATTTTGCATGTTTCTTAGACGTCTGCCCTGGATGGTGAAACTGATCTGAAAACAAGAGTTATACCTGCTGCTTGCATGGGTATAGATTTTGAACTATTGCACAAAGTTAAGGTATGCTATAGCATAAAACTTTCTTGCTGATACTTCTCCCCCATTGCCATTACAATAGAAACTATATATACGGTTTTTTCTTTGGCAGGGTGTTATTGAGTGTCCGAATCCAGATAAGGACATTAGGAGATTTGATGCAAATCTGCGCCTATTTCCTCCATTCATTGATAATGATTTATGCCCTTTGACCATAAAGAACACCCTTCTTCAATCATGTTACTTGCGAAACACCGAATGGGCTTGTGGAGTGGCTGTCTACACAGGCAAGTTCTTGTTCTTATAAATTTCAAAGACATGTCTAAATAACATTAATAGTTTACTTTGTATATCCTGTTAGATTTGGTTCGAATAGATTAATCAAATAGTCAAAGTCTTGTCACTGAATGATGATAGCTAGTCTTGCTTACTGAATTACTTCAATGAAGCCTTAGCTGTTCTCTTGGGATAAATTTGGGATTGATTTATCAAGTTTATTGCTGATGGTCGGCAAATTTATATATTCTTAGGACAATAAGATATCTTATTACCAGCGATGCTCTGACTTTTTAGAGGAATATATCTGGAGTATTTATAATCAAATTTCTAATCATTATTTAGGATTGGAAGCAGCACTTGTGAATAAGCTTCAGATGTTTTAGCATAAAGCTTATAAGGATCAGTTCTTCATTGTAAGCTGACAGTACAAATCAATCATGAATCATGATACAGAAATCAAAAATATATATTTGTCTCATTTTACTTTCTGAAATGTCGAACATCTCGTAAGAGATGGGAATGCCACATATTTGTACATGTATAATCTAGTTGTCATTATTTTCTGATCTTACACAAATGTAATGTAAGATCTAATAGACTATCACAGTTTTTGAGTCACAAGTGCCATAATTTTGAATTCTAGAAAATCCTTAGAGCTACATCATATAATGCCCATGGACATCTAGATACACTAAATAATGGATACATTGTAAGATATTAATTATTTATTGCAAAAAATTCTCAAGTTATCCTGTGATGTAATGAATCTCACCAAACCTTGCTTTGGAATTGGTCTCTCCTTTATTTTCATGTTATCCTGATTTACATTTTTTTAATACCATCTTTTATAATATACGTGCCTGATTTTTATTCTAAAAACACACATTTTGCTGAATAATTCTGAATTTTGTCAGTGTCCATGATGGTATATAGGACCGCATGCAGCCATTCTAACTAAATGTTTGTGCTGCGTTATATATTTTCAGGCAATGAAACCAAGCTTGGTATGAGTAGGGGTATACCTGAACCAAAGCTTACTGCTGTTGATGCCATTATTGACAAGTTGACCGGAGCTATATTTGTTTTTCAAATAGTGGTTGTTATTGTTCTAGGCATAGCAGGAAATGTCTGGAAGGATACTGAAGCCAGAAAGGTTTGTCAAACCTTGTACGCTTATTTGATTTACCATTCCCAGTTTGATGCTTCTAATTGTGCTAATGGTAGCAAGACTTTTACGACCACTCCCTGTCCATTTGTAGTGCTTCTACTAATAAGCTTATCTATGAACATAAAACAATTTGCTAAGTCTAACTCAATACCACTTATCACATGACTTGTAATATCCTAGAGCAAGCTAGTCTTAATTCTGCTTTCAACTGGAGCCCATAGTGAAATTTTTCCAAAGTTGCCTTATGGCTTGTTGCTGCTATTAGTGACCTATGGGTTTGCTATTTTATTAGTTTGAACACATATTTTATTAGTTTTGTCTGTGATTACTGTCCCAGATTTTCCTTTCCTTCTGTAAATGCTAATTAGATTGTTTCGTATATGCTGGCCATGTTTCCATATCATGTTTTGGGATGCAGTTGTTTTCAGTGAATTATAATACTTCCTTGCTATGTTTTTTCTTTTTGCTGTAGCAATGGTATGTTTTATACCCGGATGAAGGTCCATGGTATGAACTGCTGGTCATCCCTCTACGATTTGAACTTCTCTGTTCCATCATGATTCCCATTTCTATTAAGGTAAGCCACTACATATCCTACAGTTTTTCAGTTGCTTCTGACTCACTTAGGATCTTTGCAAGGGCATGAACAAAGGCCTAAGGCCTAAGCTTTGTTTGGAAAAAAAGGGGTGCTTAAATCAAGGAAAGTTTAGTTAACAAAAGTGCATAGAAGCCAGAGGCAATGCCTTGAAAAATAAGTGTCAATATCCCATTACAGTGCCTCATAACTTGTATTTATAAGAAAAGAAAGCCCTAAGGAGTAAGGATCGTACTAATTCTAATATGATGAAATCTACCCTTAGAATTTAGTCTCTTCTCTGTTATCTAAACTGGGCTGTGCCGGGAAACCAAGAAGACATTAAAAATCGTATTTAAGAATTGCTTGATTTACATGATCAGAGCCAGCTCCAGGGGAAATCATTAATCCCAAGCATTGATCTGTGGCAGGTGTCTCTGGATCTTGTCAAAAGTTTGTATGCAAAGTTTATTGATTGGGACAATCAGATGTTTGATACAGAAACCGGTACTCCATCCCATGCAACAAAGTAAGAGAAGCGATTGAGGAAATACTCCTTATTTTAAGTTATGTTGCTCATATCTTTAAGACATGTTTGTTGTATGTGGCAGCACAGCAATAAGTGAGGACCTGGGTCAAGTTGAGTACATTTTAACCGACAAAACCGGAACACTAACCGAAAATAAAATGATTTTTAGAAGATGCTGTATCAATGGTGTTTTTTACGGGAATGAGAGTGGGGATGCCTTGAAAGGTTTGGCTTTCTGTCTTGTACTGGTGGCATATTTCCTACCAACCCTCTCATTTGCTCAATTATTTAAATAGTTTCTGTTTCATGCATTGAATAGCTCATATATCACAACGTTTCTTAACTTCTAAATAGTTCTGCCATCTGATGTACAGATGTGGAACTGCTAAATGCTATTGCAAGTAGCTCCCCTGATGTGGTTCGGTTTCTTACTATTATGGCAGTATGCAATACAGTTATACCTATTCAGAGGTAATTCCAGCATCTCTTTTGATTAAATGCTTTAGGTAATTTCATGATTAAATAATTGTATTTGCCTACTTTGGAATAGTTTGGTTTTTCTTATAATTTTTTTCCTTGTGTTTTTGTTTGTAGCAAAACTGGAGCTGTTTCGTACAAGGCGCAATCTCAGGATGAGGATGCTCTTGTTCATGCTGCTGCTCAGTTGCACATGGTTTTTGCCAATAGAAGTTCAAATATTCTTGGTATCTGTCATTTCCTTTCGATCGATGAAACAATGACCCTAATAGTGGAGATAACGGACTGATTTCTTATTACATGATTTGTTTGTAGAGATAAAGTTTAATGCTTCAGCTATTCAATATGAACTACTGGAAACTCTAGAGTTCACTTCTGATAGGAAAAGAATGTCAGTTGTGCTGAAAGATTGTCAGAGTGGAAAGATAGTTCTTTTGTCAAAAGGAGCCGATGAAGCAATTCTTCCTTATGCACCTGCTGGTAACTCTACTTGCTGGTGCTATTTTTGCTTTTGGTAAATGGGTTATTGGAAGAATATGGTCATTCTTTCAATTTCGCTTTTAGCATTTACTGAATTATGGAATGTACATATAAACTTAATTTTGCACAACCATTTCTAGGGCTGGGCATCGGTCCAGGACCAGACAGACCGAGAGCGAATTTCCCATAAAAGACGGACCTAAGACTGGACCGATTATAATCGGTTCAACAACTGGAACAGACCATTTCATTCCAATTTTAAAAAGAAAAATTAGAGAAATAATAGAAATAATTATAGAAGGAAGTAAGAATAATAAAAAAATAATTACTAATAGAATAAGTTATAATACATATTTTTTGAAACCAAAAATTGAGTCTGGACTGAATTTGGACTGAACCGGGCCGGGACTGGACCAAATCCATTTAGTCCGGTTCCGGTCCGGTTGGGTTCATTTAGTTCTCTCTCTCACACACACACATCTATACGATCTTTCCTTCAGGTGTATCTAACATATATGTGGTGAGAATCCGTGGTAGCATGGGTGGGGTGCCTATTTAGGATATTTGCATTTTCAGCGTCCTTTAGGAAGCAGATTGTCAAAATATCTCGGGTTGATGGGCTCTTTGGTCTTCTCAATGCTGTTTTGATTTTTTTTAATATTTTTTATTTACTTGTGTAAAATGAAGGGTAGTAATTGTATTTTGAATCTTTTTGTGGAACCTGGTGCTTATTAATGTATCGCATTATATCCTGTTGCTTGTGTATATGATTGATTAACACCAAAATTTACTTCAGGACAACAAACAAGAAATTATGTTGAAGCTGTGGAGCAATATTCCCAATTAGGGTTGCGTACCTTATGCTTGGCTTGGCGCGAGTTGAAGGAGGATGAATATCAAGAATGGTCATCGATGTTTAAAGAAGCTGGTAGCACATTAGTGGATAGGGAGGTAAAGAATATACGCTGATAGTATTTTCTTTCACAATGTTCACTGTATCTTACATCCGGGAAATTTTAATGTACTCAAGTTACTTTTTCTGTAGTGGAGATTAGCTGAGGTCTGCCAAAGGATAGAGCATGATCTTGAAATTCTGGGGGTAACTGCCATAGAGGATCGTCTACAGGTGAGTAGAGCTTTAATTGGAGCTTTTTATGTCTAACTTTTTGCACACAGGCAGTATTGTTTCTGTTCTACTTATCGTTAAATGTCTTCATTATATCCTGGTAGCTTTCAGGTACTATTTTATTTATTTATTTATTTTGGCTTTGGTGTCAAATAATTTCTCAGGATGGTGTACCTGAAACAATTGATACACTAAGAAAAGCAGGAATAAATTTTTGGATGCTAACTGGAGATAAGCAGAACACTGCCATACAGATTGCTCTTTCATGCAACTTCATTTCTCCAGGTTAATATTTCTTTGTTCTTTTGAAATCTGGAACCAAATATGCATCCACTTGAGAGAGGGTAATCTTATATACCGCACACTAGTTTTTATCTTTCATGCTCTTACTATTGCCTGTTGGACAGAGCCAAAAGGTCAGCTTCTCTTAATTGATGGAAAAACGAAAGATGAAGTTTCTAGAAACTTAGACAGGGTATTGCTAACAATGAGGATAACAACTTCAGAACCTAAGGTGAACAACTTATATGCTCTGATTGCATATCTAAATTCAGTGTCAAATTATTCTACAAACTCAAATTCATAAAGTATTTTTAAGAACCACTAGATTCACTATGCTTTGTTTCTGTACAGGATGTGGCATTTGTTGTTGATGGATGGGCTCTTGAAATTGCACTTACGCACTACCGGAAAGCTTTTACTGAATTAGCAATATTGTCTAGGACTGCTATCTGTTGTCGCGTGACACCATCACAAAAAGCACAGGTTGGCTCTGTCAGGTTTATATTTTCTATTATATGTATTCTTTTAGTATATATATATCTTTTAGCATGCTAATTTTATGCTGGATTCATAGACAGAAGTTTCCTGATTCAACTTTAAGTTAGTGCCTTTTAGTTATGTATTTTATTTCTCATTATTTGTGAAGGTTCTCTGTAGTAGTAGTAACATTTGATACACACTTGCATGCAGATACACTGTTGCTGAAGATCCTTAAGATTGTATTGATTGCAGTACTCTCATTCATTCGATCTATGGCCTTTGTAACATTGTTTTATCTTCAAGTGTCCTGGAATAACTATTAAATTATTCCAGTGGCAGTATTTGACATTGTAATTAGCATAGAAGCTGATAAAACGGAGATTTTAACTGAACTCAGTAGTCTTGTTCACCACTGTAAGAGTTACCTTATCAACTTGCTGCAGAAGACTGATGTTATCGTGATGTATATTGTCGTCTCTTCACTGAAAATTTATGTCGATAATGAATATTTCTTATGTAGACTTTCCTCCTATCCAGAAGGATAACTATTTTATGTTTTTGCTTCTCTTTTTGCAGCTTGTGGAGCTGTTAAAGTCTTGTGACTATAGAACACTGGCTATTGGAGATGGAGGGAATGACGTGAGAATGATACAACAAGCTGACATTGGGGTTGGTATTAGCGGTAGAGAAGGACTGCAGGCAGCAAGAGCAGCGGATTATAGCATTGGAAGTAAGATTTGTTTTAATAGTATATCTTTTTGAGAGTAATCACGTAATATGTGTGTGTGCATACTTGTTTAGGAATTATTCTAGATAGGGCTGTTCATTTGGCCTGGACCGGCCCGACCCGGACTGACATATTTGGCACCCGGACCGGCTGCAACCCGGGCTGCAGCCCGGACCGGACCGGGAACCCGGT
>JAYMTF010006034.1:0-10786 GCA_036897485.1 Pelargonium nanum
TTTACATTTAACTATTGGATACCCTGAACTATGTCAAACATCTTTCCGTCAGTTATGTTTGACGGAATTTGCCAATAACTCAGTCATGTGCCCAGCACATGACTACATAATTTTTGAAATTCTAAAAATACCCTCTAATCTACCCTTCTTCTTCATCACTCTCGCCGAAAAATTCAAAGTTTCATTGGAATCATCAAACACTCGCCTGAAAATTCAAACACTCGCCAAAATCATCATAAACTTGTCGAAAACCACAATGTTTCGCCGGAAAACATAATAAACTCGCCGAAATTGCTTTCATTTTGCCAAAAATCTTAAATAACTCAACAATCTCAGTGAATTATTAGTTTACTTTTAAAACAATTTTAAACCAAAATCAGAGCAAATTTGAGACCAAATAGAAGCCAAAATCTATGAGTTTTACAGTGAAATTCAAAACTAAAATCAATAAGTTTTACAATTAGTTTTACAGTTACTGATTCTTAGATTTGATGGTGGTTCAGCTTCGCATCCCCGAATCTCGGCCACCGTTCACGGCGACATCGACGACGACATCGGCGGACGAAGACATTGTCGGAGGTTCCATATCTGATTTGGTTGTTTGTTCATAGCCGTCGGAGACCACAAACCAGCCGGTGGACGTTCATGGCTTCGCCAGTCGTCGCCGGTAGCCGAGTCGTCGTCTTTCGCCGGTCTGATCTATGTAACGCCTCCATCGTAAAGAAGAAGAAGAAGTCAGGTAGGGTTTGTTTGTTTTTTATTTTATTTTTATTTTTTTCATTTAAATCTATATAGACCAGTTTGGCTATTGTTTTTAATTTATTTAGAAGGGTATTTAGGTGTTTTTGCCACTTAACTGACGAAAACTTGGATGGAAAGATGTTTGACATAGTTCAGGATATCTAATAGTTAAATGCAAATTTTGAGGATATTCAAGGTTAAAAGAGGTATAGTTAAGGGTAGATACGTATAATAATTCCTACCATAGAGAGAGAAAGAGACACAATATTGACAAATTAATGGAATCCATGCATGCATATATATATTTTGGTACGTAACTATATAGAATGTCTATCTTCTTCTATTTCAACAAAGTCAACCAGTAATGATTGATAAAAGCAATCCAAGTTATGAAGACATTTGTGATCCATGGTCAAAGAGATTCGTTACATAGCACCTTACCTTATGTTGTATATTCTCAATCTTAATATCCAATCTTTTTGCCCTTACATGTTATCAAGGACGGCAACACCGTGATCAATGATGGTGAACTTTTTTATTAGAACTTCCAATGTTTAACTACGTTACGGAGTATTAAGGCATGTTAGATCAAACGGTTTAAGCGTTTTGCATTTCTTTTGAGATTTTGGGTTCGACACTCCTTATCGACAGTATGAGGTGTGGTTTGGAATTAATATAGAAGAGATAGCTCATGTTGTGTTACTAAAAAAAAACTACTTTAAGAAGTACTAAGAAGGAAAGAAAAGTGTGACACCTCATTATGTGGGTGTTTAACATTATTTTCTTCATTCCATAACACTCACTATAATTAGTGCTAAGAAAATGAGAGACTAGCATTGGATGATAAGTTTAACATATTCTTATTATCATATTTTCTTATTACATTCTACTCTAACACTCAACACATCTATCAAAGGGGTTCTAAAGAGTATCTCTTAACACCCTCATTGAAGATGCTCTCAAGAGTTCGTAATATCATCTCATTTTCATATTAGTGAAAATATCGTACTTGAGAATAAAAAAAGTGCATAATTGATTTGTAATGTAATTTTTGTCTTGAAAAAGTAGAATTACATTTATTTTGAAACAAAATTTCCTTGTTACAGAGACATTTATTTAAAACGGGAGGGGCAAGATAAAATATGTTCAAAGTGGAGAAGGTAGTTTTATGACATAATGGCCTGTGATAACAATGATTGCAGCTTGTGTGTGCATCAAATGAGGAAGTATACAAGTCCAAAAAGTCATTGGAGAACTGACCCATTACTATCAGGCTTATTGTTGTTCACGGCCCATGGGCCGACACTCATTTTGTGTTTTCTTCAATTGAATTAATCCATCCAATATGCTGAACTTCACAAGCTATTATTGCACTTCTTAGATGTTCTAAATTCTTTAAATTATAGTATTTTCGAGTTTTTTTTTCCGGTATTAACCATTAGGTTATCGAAGCGAGCCAATGATCAGCACGGGATCAGCACCTTTAAGTCATACTACACTCAGACTAATTCTTATTCGAGTCGAGTTTTTCTTTTTATTTGTTTTCTCTTATAAAATAAATATATTCCTAGGTTTTTGTCTTCTAATCTTCTTTATTATTTACCCTTAAAAGTTAGCCACACAAAAAAGAATGGTACAAAATTTTAAGATATTTTTGAAATTACCAATTGGAGGAACTATCGCTTAATGCTCGCGAAACAAGGCCGGCCCAACCCTTTCACAAATAAAGGTTTAGCTTTAGGTTCCTCTTCAATGAAGGACCCCAAAATCTTAAATTTGCTACAATAATTGGAACTTTCAAACAAACTTCCTGTATTCTATCTCTTTTTCTATTTTACCATTGCTAAATTTGAGTGGGTAAAAAATAACGGAAGTAGAAAAATCGAACTGAGTTGAGCTGAACTAAACAATTCGGTTCGAGATTTTTATGCAAGAGTTTGGTTATAGGTTATTTACAAGATAACTACTTTAACGCAAGCTCAATGTCTGATTTTACATATATTCTTTTCGTTTAACTAAATCGATATGATTTATATTCATTATTGTACGCCACATTTTGCAGATTTTATGTGTTTTAAAGTTTGAACATTGTTCATATGATTCATTAATGATTGAATCTTAGACAAAAAAATCAGAGGTTAAATAACTTTCGGCATCTAATATGCCGATCTTTATCCTCTTGAATTTGATTTCATTAAATAATGAAATGCTATTGATTTATTTTGTATTTGTAGTATTTTATAAATTTGTATAAGGTGTAAACTACAATGAATTGGACATGTGACATGTACAAACTTTCTACAATTAAAACTTTGGTTAAAAAGTTTTATCTCCCTTGCACCAAGCCTCAAGTGGGCTCGAAGTGGCCCCCACATTGCTATTGACCAATCACTTTGACATGTAGCGAAAATGGTAACAAGTATATAAACTCATATCCTTATGAGAGAGAGATTTTCTTTTTTTTGGTAATACAAGAAAAAGAACAGCAAAAACTAAGAAATAAAGCGAGCAGAGGACACTCCTCTCAGATCATTACGAACAAGCTCGGCCAGATTATCCGGCACCGTCCGCTAAAGCACCACACCCTCCTCCGGCGAGAAGCTCATGTTTGCCAAACCATCAGCCACCTGATTTCCCTCCCTATAGCAATGGGACACCACCACACTCCATTCTCGACGGAGCAAAGATATGATGTCGCATAATATATCAGCAGCATGCCAACCCACACTGCCTCCACCAGCAATCGCCTGCCACCATCTTCGAATCTACATTGACATCTAAAACTCTCCAGCCCTCATCCCAAGTCAACTCCAACCCACAACGAAGAGCACTCAACTCAGCAACCGTATCCGAGGCATGACCCAAATAACCAGAGTAACCCAGCAGCCAAACTCCCCCGTCATCACGAAACACCCCACCAAAAGCAGTCTGACCCGGGTTACCTTTGCTAGCCCTGTTGCAATCAAGCTTGATCCGACCTGCATTTGGTCCAGTCCAAGCAACATTAATGCACATGTTCTTACCGACCACACCAGACGAGTCCAGAACCAAGGCTACCGCTTTAGCTTCACGAAGAACGCTATCGACAGGGCATCGAGGGAGCTGAAAATCTGGTTGAAGGAGGCATGCGCACCGCCAGCGCCAAAGGCACCAAACTGCAACCCCAAACACCCAACCTCATCTCAAATTATGAACCAGCAACGAAGAATGGCCAATGTTCCAATCATCCCAACTTTTAATGTCCATGGTATAGAAATTACAAGAGACAGCAGCTGGAACTAACCTTGTCCACACGAAAACAGCGATCGGACAGTGTGGTCTCTGGAAAGTGGGTATCCAAGAACCTTGTCAGCCACCCCCCAAGGAAGAACACAATGGACTAACATCACATCCCACTCCCCTCTATTATGGATGAAAGAGCTTACCGTCATACCAAAGGGATAGTCGATGCCCACCTGATCAGTAAGCGGAATGCCTTCTAGCCACGGGTCATGAAAGAAATCAACCTGGAGACCATTGCCAATCTTCCAAATTAAACCCTTCTCAAGGACAAAAGCACACTTCGTGATCCCTCTCCAAACTCGAGAAGTACCCTGAGGACACTTGTCCACTAGAATGGCATCATTCTGACCATACTTTTTCCGAAATAAACAGGCCCATAACTGAATTGGGTTCATCACCACATCCTAACAAACCTTTCCCAGCATAGTCGCATTCATATCAGCCGCCTTCCGGATGCCTAAACCTCCAACCGCCTTAGGCTTACAAACCGAGTCCCAAGATACTAGATGCATCTTCCTTTGATCAGCCGAGCCACCCCATAAAAAATGATTATTGAGCTGGTCAAGATTATTGCAAATCTCCCAAGGCAACTACTCGGATTGCATAACATGGTTCGCCACAGTCGACGTCACGGGCCGAATAAGAGTCGCACGGCCTGCTATGGTAAGATGCTTGGTCTTCCATCCGGCTAACCTGCTGCTGACCTTATCGATTAGATAATTAAAATGATATGCTTTAATCTGTCTGCAATGTAGAGGAACCCCAAGGTAAGTCCCCAAATCATCAGTACCTTCAATACCCAAAATTGTGCTGATACGCCGTCTCAGAGAAGCGGGAACCACAAGTGAACACATAAACTTTGATTTAGTCAGGCTCACTTTTGACCCGACAAACCACAAAATTCATTAAGAACACCTTTAATCACATTTTCTTGACTAACCAAGGCCTTAGAGAACAAAAGAAGGTCATTAGCAAAGAACAAATGGGACACTCCAGTGCCATATCTCCTAACCCGAATAGGATCCCACACTTCCGAGGAAACCCGATTCTTAATAATATGACCCAAACGTTTCATACATAAGAGAAAAAGGTACAGAGAGAGCGAGTCTCCTTGACGGAGATCCCTTTGAGACTGAAAGCTTTCCGACTTACTCCCATTCCATAAGATCGACATCTTTACAGAGCTAACTGCAAACATAATAAGCCTCACCCATTTTTCTAAGAAGCCAAAAAAGTTTAGAGTCTCCTCCAAAAAATCCCAGCGCACCCGATCATAAGCTTTTTCAAGATCAATCTTAATGGCAAGAAAACCCGTACCTAATTTGGAGATCTTGAGTTTATGAATTAACTCCTGGGCAACGAGAATATTATCCCTTGCGAGACGACCGGGCACGAAACTAGTCTGATTCGGGCTTATGAGATCATCTAAATAGGGACGAATCCTATTCACAAGCACTTTAGTGATTACTTTCAACAAGGTTGAGCAAAGACTGATTGGCCGGAATTGAGATATAAGAGCCGGGTGATCCACTTTGGGAATAAGCACAATCACAGTGTCATTCAAAGCTTGAGGGTAGCAACCTGTCTCCAAACTTTCTCGGACCAGCTCACTAATCTTCTGTCCCCAAACCCCCCAATACTTTTGAAAGAAACCCGCCTGGAACCCGTCCGGACCCGGGGCTTTCCACGATTTCATCCCAAATAGAGCCAAGCGGACCTCTTCAAGATCAACGATACCATCCAAACTGCACCTGTCATCAGCAGTGAGCACATGCCCCGTCCACACAGCAGCAGCACTCCTACCCACCGTGTCCAAAGAGTATAACTCCTGAAAGAACCCCACTACCATAGCTTCTAAATCATCCGGATAATCAACCCATTCACCATTCCCATCTTTAAGCGCTTAAATCTTATTCTGACGCCGATGGTTCAAAGTGATTAGATGGAAATAACGGGTATTCTTTTCCCCAAACTGAATGGCCTCGCTACGCGCCTTTTGGAACTAATTAATTTCTTCATCCCTGAGAATCTTCTGCAAGTCAGCATATAAGGACTTCTCCAAACAAGCTAACGAGTGCGAATTAGTCTGGCCCATCACCCTCTGAATGTCATCTAAACGTCTTAGAATTTTCTGTTTTCGGTAGAAGATATTCCCAAAAACAGACCTATTCCACTCTCCCAAGGCATTTTGAAGAGAAGCAAGGGTATCCGTAACCGAGCCATTTTGAGGGCCATTAATTCCCATAATAGTCTCCAAGTCTTGATATTTCAACCACATAGCCTCAAACCTAAATGGTTTGCTCCCACTCCCTCTACCAACGTCCGGCCATAGAGATAAAAGAAGAGGGCAGTGGTCCGAAAAGACCCTCGGCAAGTGCCTCACCTTTGCGTCCGGAACCAACAAATTCCATCCATCATTACCCAGAACTCTATCCAAACGATAAATGATTCTACTCAAAACTTGTTGCATATTAGACCAGGTGTAGGGCTGTCCTGAGAACCCTAAATCCATGAAGTTGCCAGCATGGATCCAATCTCGAAAAAACCCACTTCGAATCCGACTAACTGGCAGTCCCCCACATTTCTCGGACTCAGACACCACATCATTCATATCACCAGCTACCATCCACGGAATTGAAATAAGGCCACCCAACTCCCGCTGAGCTTCCCATAGGGTCCTCCTAACCTCCCACCGAGAGCTTGCATAGCAGTAGGATAAAAGCCAAGAATTACCTTCCAGATCAGTCACCGCTAAGTGAACAATTTGAGAGGCAGCTCCCAAAATCGAGACTGATCCAAAAGACGCATTCCACAAAATCCAAATCCCACCCGATCTTCCTACAGCATCGTGCATAAACTAACACTCAAACCCCAAACGACTAATAACAGAATCAGCCAAATTACCACTAATACGAGTTTCCAACAGAACCAGCATATCAACTTTATTGTTACGAACCATATCTTTAATGAAAGAAACCTTCAACTTCCTTCCAATACCTCTACAATTCCAGAACAACAAATTCATTGGGACTTACCAGAATTGGGGTTAGGGGTTTGAGTATCCCCTGACTCGTCCGTTGCTGATGAGATCCATCTCTTCCTTCATCCGATGACAGACTCACCGCCTCTCTCAGCCTGGGGTCAAGAGAATCGTCACTGCTATTCATAACAGCTGCAATCGCCTTCACATTAAGGTCGGGGATCTGAAAAGGGTTTCGATTGACCAACGAGGTTGATACTGCATTGAAACGGCTCCCCCCCAGCCCCTTGTTGCTTGGAAATCTTCTGAGAGACCCGAAGAGAGTCAGCGTGAGGCACAACAAGATGAGAAGAAGTCGTCTTCGAAGGACCAGACGACGTCGCACGCTGTGCCTGATTGCTTGCAGCTGGGCCTTTATCCTTGGCCAATCCATTGGGCTTAATGTTATTAGCCCGTTTCTCTGTACCCGGCTCTGATTGCGCTAACTTCTCAATGGGCCTACTCCTAGCCACATCCATAGACACAGTGTCACCACCCTTCTCGCCTGCCTCCACTGGTTCTTCTCCGAACACCTCTTCCACCGCTTCAGCAATAACATTGAAAGGGGAACCTTTATTTTCAACGACCGAGGACCCAGCTACCGCATTATTCTTCCTTTGAACCTGCTTTCTGGCTCCCCTACGCGGATGCACCATCCACCCTCTATACTCCGACTCCTTCCTAGTCTGCACAGGCTCAGCCGGAGCCAGAACCGGAACCACCGCCAAAGATGAGGCATTACCCTCCGATTGAGACTGCCTAATCTCCTGGCTAGCAGGCTCCATAATAACCGGCACAACCTTGTCCCCCACACCTACAGGAGTTCCTGTTGTTGGGATGGGTATAGATGCAAACCCACAGGATACTTCCTTATGACCCGCACGGCCGCACTTAAAACATATCATATGTAACCCTTCATAAGCCACCTGCTGCCAGTGCCCATTCCAAAAGATCTTTGGAACCAAAGGCTTACTCAAATCCAATTCAACACATACTTGATCAAAATGCCCCCGACTGGCCATCCTTGTGCACATATCAACCTTGATAGGTCTACCAATAGCCTTCGCAACCTCTAGCAGAACGTCCTGATCAAAGAAATGCAGGGGTAACCCAGGAAAACGAATCTAAACAAGAGTCTTAAGAATTGTGTCAGCCTTAGCCCGAAAATCCGGCATCCATGGCCTCACCGTGAGGTAATAACTAGATATCATCCAAGGCCCCTCTTCCATCACAAATTGATAATCCTGAAACAGCTGAAAACACGCAACATAATATCCATTAGTCAATGGAATAAGCTCATATTCCCCATTCGGGTGCCAAAGATGAGTCATCTGTTCCTTCATAATCCTTCATCCCAAGGAACACCCGATCAACTTGATGACCAAACAATCTTTCCATTGGATTCTCAACCTCTCCACTCTACGTTCCGGATCCTTACCGCTGGCAAACCCTCATGCGTATAGTGCTCAAAAGGATATTCTTCCGGAGACTTTTCTTTCAACTGTCGCATATCGACCTCTCTTTGCCTCTCATGCATCAATAACTTGTCTTTGAAGGAGATTTGGGGCCTCACCTCCGGCTCAACCCGTTGCATGCCCTCCTCCTCAACTGCATCAACCGCCTCGATATTTGTATCCTTAGCCATTGCCGCATCTATTTCACCTTCCTCCACTCCTTTCACAACCTCTGCGACTGTATCCACAGGCTTTTCTTTCTCAGTGGATCGTAAGAGATGGTCTCTATCCTCCACCGAATCTCCATTCTCCCCGTCCATAGCCGCTGGCTCACGAGCCCTAGCCGCCAAAACCCTCGCCGCCCTAGATCCTGTTTTTTCGGAGCTCGCAATCATCTTTTTTTAATAAGCGTTCCTCAATGAGAGAGAGATTTTCATTCTCTCAATATTATTTTCTCTCTCTAAAATGCTCTCAACAGTTTTGTGTATTCTGGTTGAGAACTTATTCTCATGCCTGAGGTGGCGTCCCAGAAATGCCCCAGGTGCCTTGTTCTTTGGTGTGGTGTTCATGCGTAGGTCACAAGTTCGAAACAAGCACACCCAAATACATTGACATTGGAATGGATTCGGAGTTGAGAACATAAGACTTAGTGAAATTAGAACACATAGAAAATTTCCTTACACTTGGGCAAGATGACAAACAATATTCTAGTGTGTCGCGTTGACCAAGAAAAACGAACACATCAATATTTATTCACATTTTGACTTTAATGTTATTGAAACATATGTAACTTGTATTTAGTATATTTAATGGAATTGTTTAGCGTTAGCTGTGGTCGAATTGATATATTCTAATAATTTAATATATTTTTTCATTTTGAGTTTAATGTTGTTGAAATATATAACATGTATTTGGTACACTTAATGTAATTGTTTAGGGTTAAAAATGAAGATATTATAATTTATGATTCTCATTTAGTATTTTAGTGTTGTTGAAATATATGTATCATAAAATGTTTAGGCTACGAATGGAGATACTTCAAGAGTAAGTATTTGACGCACCGTCGATGTAAACTACTTTTACACCGTCAGTGCATCATATTGTGTCATCTCATTAATGGAAATATAAAATTAATGAGGGGCCTTTTGATAAATAAATTTAACAATATTTTAAGTAGTAACTATTAAGTAACATATAACAATAAAAAAAAGTATATCATAAATCATAGATGATACACAAAAGAATTTGGATCTAGGCGGGCGCCCCACGCCGACAAATTCATTGGGACGGGTATGAGTGTTAATTCGTGATGTGTTACACAAGATTTGGATCTGGGTGGGCGCTCCGCGCCGAAAAATTCATTGGGGCGGGTATGAGTGTTAATTCGTGATGTGTCGCACTCTAATAGGCTCATTATTATAATTATTAAGATAAATAAAAAAATGGATATTATTGTTTAATTAATTTTATTAGATAATTATCATTTTAAAAATAATTATTTATTGATAAGTCCTTTATATACTTTTAAATTGTTATTTGATTAGGTATCATGATATGATACACTGATGGTGTAAAACTCGTGTACACCGACGATGCATCAGATATAAATCCATACTCTAATACTATAATATATTTATTCACATTTAGTAGTTTAAAGCTTCAGGTTTTATTGAAAGTGTAATATTTTGCTAAATGGAGTAACCCATATGTACCCGACAAAATTACCAAACATGTTAAATTATAATACACAAACAAAGTAGGGGCGTGTCCACGGACGAGTTATCCGGCAAATAACCCAAAATGTCAATATGGCCCTCTAAGAGCGGGTTGAACGTTTTGCACCCTTTAGCCACCCGTTTAGAAGAAAATATTAGTGGGTTTTTGTGAAGCGGTTTAGCTGGTTACTCGTAAACTGCCAATTTCTTTTGGGCCGTCATGTCCAATTTACTCATTTCAGAGCCAATTGTCTTCTCCAATTAGCTCACTTCAGAGCCCATTGTCTATATATCTTTAGGCCATTTTCAATCTAAGTCCATTAGTTCATTTTTTTAGTCCAACTGTCCATTTTCTTATTAATTCAAATAACTAGCTTTCTACCCCGACTTTGCTCGGACTTTTAATTCATTTAATCATGTTTCATATCAACTAAATAACTAAATTCAAAATTTATAACTATACAACAAAATATCACCAATTTTTTCATGGAAAATATCACCAAATTTAATGCAGTTGATTGGAGTATTTTTTCCAAATCAAAATTGTCAGTCTTGTACGTCGTCGTTTAGGTCTT
>JAYMTF010006035.1:0-10783 GCA_036897485.1 Pelargonium nanum
AAGATTGGTTATGTTTGGGTTGGGTTTGGTAGTTTCATGATTATTAGGTTTTATTTTGTTTTAGCTAAATCATCTGTTAGTTTGTTTTGGTTTAGTGATAGGGTTGGAGCTTCATGTCTGATCTTGTTGCTAGAGTTTGTATTGATCTTTTTCTGATTTAATATAAACTACTTGGTTCCTTTCAACAAAAAAAAATTTCATGTTGTAGTAGTGTTATATAGCGGGGGGAACTAACCCTATGGGGTACTATATAGATTCTCGTCTCGCAGGAAGGAGATATTGTTATCCATAAACGTCAAATATAATAAAAACCAATTAAAGCAATGAGCTTATACTAGCTTATATCATGAAAATAATCATTGATTAATTAAAATTTGGTTATCAAGTATACAAGTGTACCGCATGACATAAATTATCCATAAGGCTCATTGAGGAGACATAATATTCAATCCATGATATTCCGCCCACCCATTATATAAGCCCTTATTGTGGACACGTCCTATCGTCTTTCTTGAGCTATTCACTTTAATGTGTAAAGTCGTTGTCAGTACTATATCCTTAGGGTGCACCACTTATATGCGAGACCGATATCCATATTCCTTGTACCTTCTTGAAAGGCACACATCAACAATCAAATGGTGTTGCTTATGGAACTAGGTCTTTCAACTTTGAGGCAGGTAACAGAAAGATAAATTTTTTGCAATGCTAGGTCTAGCCTCAAGGGCCTCGCCAATTGATTTGTGACTTGATTTATTAAAAACTGGATAGCATCGATTGTCAACCAATAAATTTTCAATCAACTGTCACATGTTTCTAACATCTAAAATTTCTTTGATTATGAGTTTTTATATAGATCTACTTCTAGATGATGTTAGAGTAAGTCAAGGAATATCCGGATGAGGTGAAAATGGAATATTATTTTGTTTTTCTTCCAAAAATTAAGTTTAGAAATCACACTAACGGAACGAGGATAAAAGTAAAAATTAACATTATATATATAATTTAGGACCCAACCCAGGTGATAATGATAGTGATTTGGTGCAAATTAATTTAAGCACTTGGCTTTAATTATTATTTGATGTTAAGAAACATAGATTTTGTTGAGTAGTTAGATTTGGGTGCTAGATTTAGCAATAGGTTTGGAATCTTGCTTTAACACTACTATTTCTAATCATATTTTATAGGGATGGAAAAGAGTATTTCAATCATGCTTAAATATATTAATTTATCTAATATAATATAAAACACAATAGTTAAAAATATTGCATTTATCTAAAGCATGTGAATTCCTATAGAGTGAGATGAACAAGAGTTATGAACAACACGGAGAATTATCTCTTATATCGTATTTCGCTGGCCGTTGGTCACATTAAACCTTAAGCTAAAATATAAACGATAACTAAAATAAAGAAAAATCTTAGTGCACAAATACAATTACACACAATTATAACAAACATTAATTAGAAATAATATAAGCTGACTATAAATATATTTAGAAAATGTAATATATTGTGAAAAAAAGTATTTGAACAAACACTTAAGCATATTACAACTATTCTCAAACTTTTACATGGATAAAATAAAGAAAAGTTGCATATTAGTAGATATACATTAGCCACTAGCTAAATCTATAAAATAAGTGAGTTTTCAAATAATTAAGTTCACAGAGACCACAGCACTAGCAATATTGGTGGTCCAACAAATTAGGTAACAAAGCTAGCAACTCCATGTAAAATTTGCTTTATAACTTTTCAAGCCAAAGTGCTTTTATTTTGTGAAAGTTTGAGTGATGAATGACCATGGTGGATTGGTTGTGATGTTGCAGTGACACCCACTTAGTGATGATTTGATGATCTATTTTCTAATTAGTTAATTAGTAACTACTCATTGAGGAAAAATAAAATGAAGTTGTTAGTTGCTAATTTCTTTGATAACTTTTGTACAAAATGATACGTCAAGTATTAAGAAATGACAAATCAAATGTTGAACTAGGAAATTAACCAATAAAAATATTTCAAGTGTCCAATTAGACAAATAAACCACATTTCGTGCCACACATTTATGAATCAATTTAATAGGCCTATGCTAATTTTTATTGATAAATAGATAACGTGTCATTTGTTACATGTACTGTCAATATTATATACAAAAGTTAAAACATTGAATATTTTTTCTTCTTAAATATTAAAAAAAAAGCAAGAAAACTTCACAACAACCCTTTTATGTCTTCTACTCCAAATTCATATCAAAATAAATTTAAAATAAAGAAAATAATCAAATAATCAAAGTGCCATCCAAATGATGTCACTATGGTGAAGCACTAATTAACACTCAGCACAATTTTATGGTTTTCTTTGTTAGTTTGTTTCGCATATTTTAAGCTCAACTATGAACACCATCTAAACTCAATTGTGCTTCATCTCCTACGTCACTAATTAACATGTAATTAAAAGCTAAATACATATTATGAACCAAATACCACAACTTAGTTACTTAATGTCAAGATCTCAATTTTATTATTACATTATATAAAGTTTATAATTAGAGAAATCGATTGACTATTAACGAAAAAAGTAATATAAATTGTTATATGTTCGAACACGCGTAGGACCTAAGTTATTGTTCCAAAATGAAAAGAATATGGCCAACAACCAAACTATATAATTGTGCATAATTATTATTATTTTTTTTTTCTATTCTATGTGTAATCTCTATGTTCTATCCAATAAGATTCGAATCCATAGCATCAACCCGAAGGAACAAAACTAAGGTTACTTGAAGCCAATAATGGTTAATGAAGTCACAATATCATAAGTCATGCAAGGCATATACAAGGCTCACAATAAAGTTAATCCCACTACCACACAAAAAGTTTTATAGGAAAGCATTGCACCACACCTTTCAAGACATGGTGAGCCCAATGAACACTGATAATTTAAAGTAAATAGACACAAGGAATTAAAATGTGACTAAAACGAGGACATGTCTTTATGTACGGCGTCAACAATTCAAAGTAGAAAAGACACGAGAAATTAAGATAAATTGATAAACACATGGTTGAAACGATGCATCCTAGAATATGCATTGACCACTTAAAGTAGTATAGAAGCGCGAAATTGTAACATATCAAAAAATACATGATTGACTCATTTTCAATGTCTATATTTATAAGCATCAATGTTAACATCCGTAAGACGCTAAATGTAATAACACAATGTCACAATCTCAATCTACTTTATTATTATAAACATTTTCAAGCTTATTAGACCCATCAACTAAGAGTTTTCATGTATAATCCATTTTTACATTAATTAACACCAATTTGGTGGTCATCATAGAACAACAAAAGTGATGGAAAATGGAAATATACCAAACCCTAGTCATTTTAACATGTGTTATTACTATTAGGAATTGGTTTAGCCTATCTCAGTCATTTTAACACATGATTGACTCATTTTAAATGTCTATATTTTAATTTATATCGATGTTAATATTGATAAGATGCAAAATGTAAACGAACAATAAATTTACTTTACGAAAAAATTCAAATTAATTAGTCCTCCTCTATGAGTTTTCATATATAATCCATTTCTACATAGTTAACACAAATTTATTGATCATCATATATCAACAAAAATGAATCATTGAAGGAAAATGGAAATATACCAAACCCTAGCTATTACTATTAGGAATAGACTTGCATTGCGAATTAAGGTTCATCTAGATTTTTTTTTTTTGATAAGCGACAGGACAATATGTCTCTATAGGCCTGTGTTTCTCACCCCCTAGTGGGAGGGTCACCCTGTTAGTTGTTAGTTCTCCCCTTAAATCTATAAATCCCACCCCATACCGTCGGAAAGGAGGCTCGAACTTGAGACCTCAAAGAAAATCCAAAACGCATCAACCGCTTGGCCGGACACGCCTTTATAATTCCAAGTCAATTAAACAAACTGATGAGAGACTTTTTCACTCCACACCAAATTTAGCATAACAAATACCACTTATAGAATTAATTAAAAACGAGGTTAATTAGTGGGTCATCTTTGGTTATTAGATTCTTAATAATTATATCACTGTATGTTTTGAAGACTGGGAATAGTGCCATAAAATGGACCACAAAGCCACTTTAATCATCTATAAAACACATCATATATTCATGACTTTTGTTCATAAATGTTGAGAACTAAAAACAATGAAAACTAGTATCATTGTCATGAGTGCTCTCTATTTACTGTCTCTTCTTGCCTTTCTTGGAGTTGTTGCTCCTCCTGCACAAGCAAGAATTCTTCAAGGTAATAAAATTCTCCAAATATGTAGCTAAACATACAAAAATGTAATCACAAATTATCTTGCTTAATTTTCTTTAAAAAGGACCATATGGTAAGAATATTAATATTTGAGAGCATCAAGTTCTTTTTGCTACAATTTTGCAGTGAATAAATAATCCATGCATGCATATACATACGGTTTTTTCATGAACATACTAATTCGCAGTGTCTTATTAAGGATCTTACAAATCAACGGATTTTACGCGTTTCTTCTTTCCTAAAAATCTCTCGTTTTTTAGAAGAGTTCATCGTCGGATCTTGTTTCTTTTTTTTTTTTTCTTTCGAATTCTAAATCCTCCTCTACTTCTATAGTCGCTTCTTCCCATACAAGATTATTACTCTAATTAATAATCTTTCTTATATATGTGTTGGACTGTATATTTTGTTGAGAGCACCTAGTTTTACAAAATTAATTATTCACAGAAATCATTTTAATGTTTGTTAAGATCACTTTTCATTATCCATCCGTGCATTTTTTATTTTCACATATTCTTTAATGTTTGCCTACACTCTTTTACAATAAGTCTACACAATTTCTAATGTTAAAATTAACTTTGCGTACGACTGATATTTCCTTATTTTGATATTTAATTCATTAACCACTAAGCGCGTGGGTCAACTGGTAAGAAGTTGTTCTAGCTTAACCTGAGTTTTCGAGTTCGAGTCTCAGTAAATGCAGTTGCGTTAAAACTTGGTAGGGAGAGCTTTGCTGCCCTTGTGGTCGTACCTTCCTTGAATGAGAATTAGTTTGGGTGCCGTAAAATGGCTTAAAGATGTCAACTGCGAGTTTGAGGACCCGCTCAGGAACCTCATGGTTTAGACAAAAAAAAAAAATTCAATAATTTTTTTCTAATGATTGTTCACCTTCTGACTTTCTGATTATATATATTGATGTCAAAAACTTCAAGTGTTTACCCAGTAGTAGCGCAGTTGGCTACACAGACTGCGTGAAAGGGAAGAGCGCTTGCGTTTGAGCTTTAACTGTGACTTACATCGAGAATTAGTTTGAGTGTGGTAAAACGATTTAAAAGTGTCAACCGCGAAAAATATTCAAGTGTTTAACGAATTATTCAACTATTAACTCTAACACTAATCTATGAATTATTCAACTATTAACTCCAACACTAATCTATGTATCTATCTTTGTTGTAGGGGGTTCTAGTGAACAATTCATCAAGATGATAATCACTCAATATGGAAGAACTCCAAGCACAACACCTCCATCTCCTACACCAGATTCAGAAAAGCACCAAACACCACACATCACTACTAGCAACACTTACAAAAGGACCTTGTCACCTCCTCCTTCTCCCAAATCATCACCACCTAAAGATCAAATAACAATCACATTTCCATGCAACAACAACAACAACAAAAACAATGGAGATATTGAATATGGACGTGTTGCTAGTCCTCCACCACCTCCCAAGTCAGCTACACCAACTAAACCACTACTTAAAACTCCAATACCAGCACCAGCAAAGCATGAAATAACATTTGAAACACCTTTCTTGGCTTCTTCTTGATCAGCTCTGACCAGAGATTTGATCGATCTCTAGTCTATAAAAGTTAGACTCGATCGAGCTTTAGTATTTTAGATTGATGGTGTAGGAATAAGTTTGTATTTTAGTATCCGCTAAAAAAGAGTTTGTATTTTAGTATAGATAGTATGTTGTGTTTAATCAGAGAGTAACTGTGTACTAAGTAATATGTAAATGTTGCGTTTTCTTAGCAGAAGTGCAAGCAGTGTGTAATGTGGAATAAGTTAACAAGTATATATTTTTTATTGATCAGCGAGCATAACAATCGAGACTTGAACCTGATATGAATATTTTGAAAGTTATATATATTGATAGGAAATGCATAGGTGTACAAACGATCATTTGTCAACACCGGAGGAGGAGGATAAGAGTTAATAGTGAGTTAACCAATAATTGAATCTTCTTTCATGCACTTAAACTTTCTCATAATTTATATTAATATTAGATGCAGAAATATTTATGATGCAAGTGGATTTGAGCTAAAATTTAAAAATAGAAGTGACATTCTTGAGTTAATCTCCGTCAATGTGCTTGAAACAAGTCGGGGATCAAAACACATCCTTATGCCATGATGTAAGCAAGCGGACATGCTTTCGCGGATAACCTCCATTGCGAGTTTTTATCTTCCTCGAGCACGATTTTGGACTCTACCGAAGGAAGAGGCTAGGGTTTTGAAATCCACCCAACAAAGAGGGTCCCGAACTCCACCGAATGAAGACGGTTCTAAATTCTGCCGAACGAAGAGGGTTTTGAAATTCACAAAACGATGAGAGTTCCATGCTCCACCGAACGATAACCAAAAAATGAGGGATCTAGACTCCACAAAATGACGAGGGTTTCGTACTCCACCTAATGATGAGGGTTTTGTACTCCACCAAAATGATGAGAGTTCCGTAATCCATGAAATGATGGGGGTTTTGTACTCCACAAAACAATGAGAATTTTGTCGTTTTATAATCAAACGAAAGTTGATCGTTATACTCCACCGAACAATGAGGGTTCCTTACTCCACCAAACGATGAAGGTTTCATACTCCAACCTCCTTCGTCCGGAAGAAGGACTCATGTCACCATATGCATCTCCTCTCATGCTCTCCCCTGAGTCAGAATGCTTCCACACTCCTCCGTACTACTCCATCCGCAAAGACGCGCAAGGATGTTCTTCCCACCTCTGTGCAAAGAAGGCACACATCCTTCCTCATGGCATTTTACCCCGCACGCGGTCCACCAACATGTTCCTCACATACGAGGTTTCCCGAGGACATGTTCCCCTCGGGCATGGTTACCGCGGATATAGTTCTCTAAACGATGAAGAAGAAGTAAACGACCAAACTCGTCGATGGGACCCACACAACTCCCGATCAATCAGACGCTGTCACTCACCAGATGAGTTGGAGGCCTATAAATAGGACCCTACACCCGAGGTAAAACCAAATTCATTTTTCATTCTCCAACTCAAAAATCACAAAAACTCTCTCAACTGTTTTTCGTGTTCTTCGACGATTTTTGAACGTTCTTCGAAGATTTCTAATCTTCATACGGTTTTTTATGTTTTTGATAGGCAAGCGGTACTTTTATTAGTAAAACCACCCAAATGGATGAATAAAAGTACTAAAATAACAAACCTAGCTCAAGAGAAAACTAGGATTACTTAAATGGTAAAAATTTGGATTTTCTTCAATAATATATATTTCCTAGACCTCACCAAACACCTCCTAAATAAGACATTTTCTCTATTATCGCCCACAATAAGGTTATATTTATCATAATTGTAGACTGATTTAATTTGTTCATAAATATAAGAGTACTATGACTAGTATTGTTCTCAGATTCAGACTTCAGTCAAGAAATTGATATGTATAATACTTGTAACACAAAAATCCTTCTCTAAAATCAAAGAAATCGATAATAAGAAATGAACTGATGTCTACATTTACCTGCTACTATAGGAAATTAAAATGCAGTAAACCATTTTTTTTTGTCCTGTAACAAATCAAGTTCATTTTTTCTATATGGTGAGCAGTAGAATTTGAAGAAAGAGTCATCAATTGCGATATGCATAAAGCAAAGTCGTAGGAAAAAATTGCAACCTAGCTCTCTTCTTTAACTTCAAAGATGAGAAACTTTCTTCTATTTTTTTTTTTCTTCTTTTCATTTTGTTGTTTTAACTTTTAACCATGAGGTTTCCGAATCGGGCCCGTGATCAGCACCTTTAATGCATATCATACTTAAACTAATCCTCATTTGAGCCGGGTAGGACCACAAAGGGCGGCAAAGCTCTCCCTACCAAGCTTTAACGCAACTGCATTCTCTGGTATTCGAACTCGAGACCTCAGGTTAAATTAGAACGAGATGAGAAACTTTTATTCCTTTCTTAAAAGTTGAAAATTAGATGAGTTAATCACACGTACATATGTAATTAGTCAAATATTCGAACCAAATATTCATTAATTTGTTATCGATTAGTCCTTTCAAATATCAATATTGCCGCCTTTGTAGAATTTTTGCTGACTTGATCTTCACAATGTATGGTTAATATCTAGGAAAATCATTAGACCTAACTAGAGGATTTGGTCAGAGCAAGGTACACACATTATTCAAAGCCAAGACCTGAATCAACTCATGTATATTATATATGGGTCTTGTATTCAAATTTTGATGTTGAGTCTATAACAAGTTAACAACAATTAATAATATTCTTATAAAAAAAAAACAACAATTAATATTGAAATATTATACTGAAAAATATTGATATCTTCCTTTTACCAGCTACATATGTTCTATGGCAAAATTTCTCTATAAAAGGCTTAGATTCACTTATATATATATGAATATATCTATCTTTCTCGATTTCTAATCATTAGGAAGTACATGATGACTCCAACAATGATGGAAACTTTTCTTGTGATCTTCATTGGAATTCTTGCTCTCTCTGCTCAAGCAAGACCTATTCCAGGTAATTTTAACTTCTTGAAGCTAGCTAGCTAGTAATTCGAGTTGCAGGACGGGTTTTTCATATTCAGGTTGAAAAGGCATAATTCTTATCCGACCCGCATAAAGTTGCAAGGTTTGTGGGCTGCGGGTCGACCTGATCAACAAATTTTCTTTAACAAACTTGAATCGATCCAACTCAAAATTAATTGAAATTATTTTATATGAGAGAAATGCAAAAAATGCGGGTCAAATGTGAAGGTTTTTTCTCAAATTACCAAGTCCAATCTAACTACAAACATATGTAATTGTCTACGAGTGTTGAGCATGGATACGAGTGAAAATGAATGATGCATCATCTTCTTCTTAACTTGAATATTCACTCTCCTCGATAAATGTTTAGCAGAAACTCTATTCTCTCTAATTATTTTGGTGTGCATATATGCATTTTTGATATTTTATATTGTGTTTTCTTGTCAGACAATTTGTGGCGCGACGTCAGTGTTCTAAAACTCGATCTCTATGAGAAACAAACTACTTCAACAAAATTATTAGATGCACAAAATAATCAAGCTAACTTGAGGATTTCTGCTCGGGAAGGAATCGAAGAATGCTACAACAAATTCATCGCTATGATAACAGACGAAAGTAATGAAAACGAGTATCTAAAAAGAGTTCCACGAACAGCACCGGAGCTATTCTTAGCTCGCCGCCGGGCAAGGCGAGCACCAATTGCCCCTCAAAATATAACAACAAATGATGATCAAGATCATGAAGTTTCAACTACTATGTAAAAAATTAATCTTTTGATTATTATATTGATTAGTCATCAATCCTGATCTTAGTTAGATTTTTGGCTTTTTTATTGTTGTTGGAGGAGGTATGTGGTCATGAGATTTTGTTTTACATGAGACTTTCAACTCAAGTAATGTTCTACACTGAAGCTAATAAAAGAGCAATTGTTCATCAACATTATTCTTCAATTTTCATGCATATATGGATGAGGATTCTATTTTATAACTTCAATTTTATATTTTGGGACAAAATTAGAACCAGTATGGATAATTTAGTGATTGAATTACAACAAAAAATCAAATTGAGCTATCAATTTAAAATAAAATATATAGTTAAGAAACCAAAATGAAATATTTTCCTTTTAAAAAACATTATGTGATAACAAGATTATATTATTACTTTCTATGACAGAACAAAAATCAAAGTCGAAACATAACAATGTAATTCCTGAAACGGTCTTCAAATTATGATATTGTTAAGTATTTTTAATCTATACGGGTTGTGCACTTCGAATATCAATAGATGTAAAATGTTTGTAAGGGTAGCAGACAATAATATGTAGAAGTACCTGTAATGAGGTAAAACGTTTTTGGAGAATAAAATGTTAATTTGTTTCGTAAACCTAAACCTGGAAGGAGTTTTTTATATAAAAAAAATTAAGTAACATTAAATTATTTGGTAAATTTGTTTGAAAGTAAGGGTATATATAATTAAGAATATACTAAACTATTCTCAATTATATTTATTATAAAATATTATATTAAGAAACATCTTGACGGTAAAACTAATCATTCTGACGATCAACTTTTTAGAATATACAAATATTAAGAATAAAATTGAGTTCGAACGATATCACATTTAAAATATATCAATTGTAGGACGGCTAAATAACTAAAACAAACTACTTTATAAAGTAAAAATAAAAACATATATATCTAAACTCGAGATCGACCCACATAGAACCTAAGTCAACCATATGTATTCTATTATTTTCTTATTTATCATAACCAAAGTAATTTTATCTAAACAATAATAAGCTTGGATCGAGGTTATATACTAGTAATACACATGAGCAACAATAAAGTAAAATAGCCTTTACATTTGAAACAACTCCTATGTATGATAATTGTAGCTTGGGTTGTTTTTTTTTTTTTTTATACAGAAAGTTGCCGAAATCCTATCTTGCAAC
>JAYMTF010006036.1:0-10783 GCA_036897485.1 Pelargonium nanum
ATATATATATATTAGATATTAGATATTAGATTAGCATTTGAATCCAAATCTCATACCAAATGAATACATGAATGCTAGAAATAGCCGATTTATGTTGGTATTTGGGTGATAAACAAGCTTGTAACGAGTTTCAATCCATTAGCTAGAATTTTAGAGACTATTTTATAGCTAAAATTGCATAAACTGATAGGTTTAAAGTCATTTGGATCCTGAAAATTATCTGATATTGGGATCAAGACTATGAGTCTTGTTTTACTTTTTTAGAAGGAATCCTGATTCCAGAAAGGAAATAGAGGCTAAGATAACAAAAGATAATTTTTCTCTATATTTAAGACGGAACATATCAAAATACTAGGATGGCGATCTAAGGCTACCCATTTCTAATGTTGTTTTTCTAACTTCCTTAGCCGTGAAAAGAGCTTTTAAGAGAGATAGTTAGGACACCAGATGAGATGAATTTTTTATGAAATAAAGTCAATATGGTTTCTTCTTCCATTGAATTTAAGGGCAATCTGATAGAGAATAGCAAAGAAAGACATTATACAATTCTTAATGTCATTCTCAAAATCAGCCCATCTGTCATCCTCATTTTTCATCTTGAGGGTTTTATTTTTGTTCTTCCTTTGTTTGTTGTGATGTGAGAGTATCTAGTATTCTATCAGCTCAAGCGTTGGAGCAACTCTTCGCCATCTGTTTCCACTTATAATCGTACATGTTGAGGATATTTTCACACATCTTTTTCGAAGGAAAATACAGGGAGACTTCTTGATTCTGATGAGAAGAGATTTACTTTTCAAGGGCACTTTTTTAGGTTTCCAATTTAATTTCTTACGACTCCAACTTTTAACCTTGATTTTCATATTTATTACACATGAGGACATGCAATACATTGGGATTCTAAAGTAAGAGTCATTCACCTTCCTTCGATAATACTTTTGCAAGACGGGTGGAGGTCCAAAAGCTTTTAAATCCGAATGTCTTATATCCTCAATACAAGATTCTAGTTTGCAATAAAATGAGACTATGATCGAACATTAAAATTGGTATAAATTGCAACTTAGAATATGAAAATTTGTGGAGCAAATGATCATTACAAAACGTCATGTCTAACACTTCCATCACCAAGTTAACTCCTTATTTGTAGTTCGATCATGTGAAATGGAAAACCACTTTTGGGGATTTCCATCAAATAAGTAATTGAGAGAATTCTTATAGGAATCTGTTCTTGAAAGAACACTATCTCGACCTCTAGATTTTAGACTTGGTTGAAATCTCCCATCAAGGCTGTTGGAGACGACGAAGAAGACCAAATTTGGGACAAGTTCCCACAAAGGTTGGATGTTGCCTAAAAACAAAGAACCATAGATACCTAAGCACCTCTATGAAATTCCGTTAGGCTCCAAAATCTTCAATCCTATCACATATTTTTGGTTGGAGATAAAAATGTCCCAAGAGATATTGCAATCCAGAGGCCAGCCTTAGTTTTCTAACTATCTACCTGGACTAAATTTTTTGTTCAAGTCTTTTAGGTGAAGCGTGTAGAGGTGGACCTACCTCTTACAGTTCCAAACTAGTATTTTCATGGCTCCTACAAGATTCTTGTTGTAGAAGCTTTTTGTTTAATATGACTAACCTCAAATCATAAAATCAGAAATATTATTAGGAAATCTTTAGTGTTAACACCAACAATTCACTGTTTAAGATTTACCATCATTTAACTCAACACCACTTATACCCGTTGAGAGTTCATCCCGGATAGGATCCGAACAGTCTAAGATTTACATTCCACACTTTTACTGTGAATACTTCGAGAGTTCTCAAGTTCTCTAAGATTCAAGGGGAATTACATAAGATGGGAGAAAGGCCAGACTTCAATTTCAAAATCAATACAACCCGCTCGCTCACAAGGCAGAAAATATCCTACGAAAAGAAAAATCTATGGTAATGAAGTCCACACAATTACTTAAGGAGTCAAAAAAGTAACAATTCAAACTTACGCCTCAGTGAAAATAAATGTTATGGCTCCCAAAAACGCATTCCCAAAGCTATAAGTGCATAGCGAAAACAAAATTCATTCCCCAGTACCTCTTCATCATTCTTAAACTCGACCGTATCATTTTCAAGTGGTTTTATTCCTTGCCTTGTTGTCAGGGACCAGCGCCTTAATGCTGAGTCGTGGCTTAGTACTGACAAGGTTTTGCGGAAGAACTGAGACAGCAACCACCAATGATCCATTGGGTACTCTAGAAAGAGGTAGCCACTCAACGAGAACAGAAAGCTGTAGCGTGATATTAAAAAAAAGTTAGAAGAATGGCCATCTTACACTGGTAAGAGAAATACCTATCATTTTGAAATACATTGAAGTCTTTTTACCTCTGGCGAATGGAGGTCCACCACTGAGTCTGACACAACATCTTTTACTGCGGCAGCGACCACACCAAAGCATTTATTTCGATCCAACAAAGCTATAGAATTAGAACCATTAGAGGCATCCTTTGAAACTTTCAATTCTGTTTCTTCAATTCCTCTCCTGTTATACCCAACTGCAAACTACCAGGTCAAATGAAAGGTTAACTCATGCAAGATGATTATATCCACCAAGGAAAGGGAGATGAAGAAATTTTTCAGGAGAATCCAATCTTATTGTAAGGGAAGGAGTGTGAAGAACTAAACAAATTCTATGCACAGATTTCTTCGGCACCATAAAATCAAGTATTTGCTAATATGTATTCCCTCTGTCCTAAATTGAGTATCCACTTTCCTTTTTGAAGTTATGTGTGAATTACCAACAGTATCCCCAAGAATTTGTTGTAATAAAAGCACATGAGGGTGAAAGGGAGAAAATGCTAACCTAAATTTTCCTTAATTATTACAAAAATGTGAAAGTGGAGTGCACACTTGTTTTGGGACGGAGGAAAAAAAAGTTGCAATATATGCATAACATAGAGAGACATGCCTGATAAAAGATCAAATGGAGTCAAGTGATAAAAGTTAAATGACCAAAAATTTCTGAAGTTACAACTGAAAGACAGACATATGCATTGCTGAAGCTATTATCACCATGACAAACCAAGAAATATTATACAGCAGACATGTGCCGAAGGCACTGGAAGGAAGACATGTATGTATTACCTTCACTGGTCGTGTCAGTTTGTTCTGTTTATCATTCATGAACTGACGAACAAGCTTTGATACCACAGCACGTAGTTCTGTCTCATTTAAATTACAGGTCGCTTGGATGGGGAAAATGCGATGACACCAACTGCATATATGCCATTTTAATATGAATTCAATTATTAAAAATAGAGGCTACTATTGATCTCGTAATTCAACAATAATAGCTCAAATATATAAAGTAATAAGAACTTGATTGTACTTTATCATATCACTAACCCAAACACATAGTTTACGCATATCATATACAAAGTGAATGTACAATAACCAAATCAGTAGGGCAACAATAAATGTATCAAGTGAACACATAAAGCATACCAAACCAACCATTAAGGATTATATTGTATTATGATGATTAAAAAGTAATCACAAAGGCAGAGTATACGATGGGGTTAGCCTACACAGTTGTTGTGGATAAACTCTAGGTTCCAGTACCATAATACACAAAAGTTAATTGAGAACAAATACTGAATATGAGCTATAAACCATCCGCACTAAACTTTATAACACTAAAAGAACCGGTCATAGTCATACTAAACTAAACTTCAATCTATTAATATATTAACCTTGAAGTCAGAGCTCAAGTGACTAACAGAACCAACACAAACTTGATTACTGGACCAATTAAGCTAAGAACCAAATGTAAGCTAAGAATTCAAGAATGCCAATTAAGCTTTTTGTAACTGCCTGAAACCCAAAAGTTTTCAAGGATAGATCGTATACTAGAGTATTAAATCACTACATGCTAGACTGCACAAGTGTCGCATTATAACCTAACTCTTATAGGTTACACAGTCTTGAAACCGATTTCTTAGGAATGGTCCTCAAGGATGATAAGAACTAATGCTACTTCTGAAAACTGAAGCACATGATTGATCGAGCTTATCTAGAATAATACGTAGTCAAATAACACATCACTTTTAGGTTTCTAACAATGATCGTAACCATTTCCGTTTCCAATTGATAGACAGTACGCAAAATTGTCAAATAACTAGAACAATTATTCAATTGCTGAATAATGAATAATGAAGTAATACTGCAACAACAATTAACCAATGTTCCTACTCCACATCCATCAACTCCTTTTTTCTTTTCTTTTTTTTTCCTTGGGGAAGGTAGCAAAGTTACTAGGCTTAACTTTTCCCAAGCTGCTTTATGGATCAGCGCAAAGACAAAGGTTACCACTCTTTTTGCAGGAGAAACATTTGAAATTATGTATTACATCATATTACTCTGATTGTGCATAGTGCTTCAGAGGTTGTAAATCTTCAATCATCTTACTCCTTCTCACCTTCAGTAGAAAATGAGTCCCCATTTTCTTCAACTCAAATCAGCAATTACTGACCTCCTTGTTATCCCGCCTTCTATATTCTACTTACTAGAAGAAGCAATGATATTATAAAAGACAACAGTCCATGCAGTATATTCATAAAACCTCAGGTTTACAATGTGAAAAACTTATAACAGTAGGAAACTATGTGCATCATAGTAATGTGCTTACAAGTATCAAACAATGCTTGAAAGCTCATATTCCCAGAACGAAACCAAAGCGAAGCAGAACCAATAAGAAGAAATAAGAAATAAGCTGATAACAAAGCATGTTAACTATTTATATTAGCACCGAGCAAGCAAGAACTCACAGTGGTGACTTCAAATTCTTGGACTCCAGCGATTGAATAATACTTGCTACAATGCCAGTGGTATCAGGAAAACTGTTACTGGGGAAGCAAAAGAGAAGCAAACCACTTCTTGTCAGCTTAACCAGTGAAAGTGGAAGACCTTTTTTTGCATCTGTATTTGCTTCTGCATGTGAATGAGAATTATTCCAAGGTAATTGTTACTGCTATTAAACAACATAAGTCAGATTACTTAGCAAAAACAGAATACTAACTGTGAAGTGATACAGCTGTCACAAAATTATCAGCATGCAATTGTATATGAAATGCAACTGAAGCCACAAATAAGGTCATCTTATTCTTGGCTATGAAAACTACCTGTGTCCTCAGAGTTACTGGTAATGCTCTGGCTGTCCACACCAGCAGAAGTTTCAATTTTGTCTGTGCATATTTTCTGTCTCTTATTGTTATTGTCCACATTTGCATTTGAGGCTTCAAGATCGTCTGAGCTGCCATCCCTAATGAACCCAACAAACTGCAGGAATGGCGAATAACCACAAATATTAGTTCCAAAAATACATCAAAGGAAACTGAATCGTATCAGAAATGTATCAGCCTTTCCTCCGTTTTGACTTATTTTTAATAGATACAGGTTCTCTTTCTGTATGGTTGTCCAATAAATTACTCCTTGACGAGCCACAAACATCTAACCGTGTAACTTCTATGGAGCTATCTTACTATTATAGGATTACTCAAAGAATCTCCAGTGGTTGGAATGTACGATTGGAGTGACTTTTTTGTTTAAATTGAATTAACAATCGTGTTCCTCTAAAACAAACCTTACTTAAGATAATTACCCAATTGAATATTCAAGCACAAATTTTTTAACTTTTCTCTTTTTGTTTTCACATTTATTCCACCAATCGAACTCGATATGTCCCGAAAAATGAGTTATTTTCAAAGATAAAAATAAAAAGTAAATGCATAATGCTGATGCATAATCATGTTTGTCTTAAAAAGTCACATAATATTTATATACAAATAAAAAAATGCTTCAATCTAGCATTCAAACAGAAAGGTACGAACTTTGTTCTCTTTCAAACCAAACCGGACTGAAAATGTCTAGATTTGTCAATTAACATTCATAATACTAAACCATAGCCATGTTCCTCTTAAAAAGTTGCATTACATAAGAAATTGTCTATATCAGATATCTAAGCACTACGTTACGAGTCATATATTATTTGGAGGGGAGAAAAAATAAATAACTGGTCAATGCCGGTCTAATAATGCCACATTATCAGTTAGTGACAACCGTTAACAGACCTAACAACAACCACTTGTTTGTTCAATTTTGGAAAAGTTCAGCCATCTGATTTTATTTTTGAAAGTTCAGCTACTATTTTGACGTCAATTCCAAAATTCTCCAACCAAATTGACTCAACGTCCAACATATCAATTAATTTAATATATTCAAAACAGGATGAAAACAGGTAAAGAATTGCAAGAAAAACCTTTTCCAAGATGGACATTGCTTCTTTTGTGGCACTTTTCTCCCTCTCTGATGAGAAACAAAAATTAAGATAATGTTTATATAACATGCATTCACAGTTAGACAAACTCAAGAACCACTATCCAAATGCTAGAATCTCTCTTCATGAGGTCTGCGTGTTTGACCAATGAAAATGTACCCCCAAACTAGAGTACTAGACAGGCATACAAATAAAATGCATTAATATCCTGAATAGCAATAGTGTCCAGTAAGAATGATAGATAAACTATGGCTCGGTGCCCATAATACATTGAATAATACCCATAATATATTGTGTATATTTTGTAGCACACATTACAAGCAACTCAATAAGTACTTATTGGAACAATAAATTCAGGATGATAGCCTATTCTATATTGTTTTACCAATACATTATATGTAGCTTCTAAGGTTTAAAATACAAATCATAATTTACTAACATTGAAAAAATGAAGCTTCATCTATAATAGCTCAATTATCCAAATAACAAATTAATACTTGAATCATAACATAGCGCCACTTCAGCTATTCTACGGTTCAAAATAATCGAATTATAAAAGTCATGATGATCCTCATCGTCATGAAGAGAGATGGCATCACCATCTAAATCGTAGCATGTGTTATCTTCCTCATCTAATGATCCCTCTTCAATCCATTCATTTCCATCATCCTCATTTCAAAGGTTTACAAGAAATGGAATGTTGAGACGATTAAGAAAAGTATAGTTTAAAATTATTATTCAACAAAACAGTGTTATTATAGTCTTAATTAAAAAGCCCTAGAGGCTAGAAGCACAAGTTTTTAGCTTCAGAAGAAAATGTTAGGGTTCAGGGGTTAAGAGCACTTTTAAATACTTGCTTGATGATGATTATTAGTGTTTAGATTGATTTAAGCATACAATTAAGAGTTCTGATTTGGTTTTGATGGAGACTTGAATTACTTATTAATGTTTCAAACCAAACAAATTGACTATATATTCTCAAAAGTTTTGAATATAACATTTCTATGGATGTTAGTTAAAAGAATTTGTAGTATTTGATTGTGAGCTCAAAAAATGAGATAAAATGTCAAGAACACAAGTAGAGATGGGTATAAGAATATGAAAGACAAAAAGAAAATAGAAGAGGAAGAAGAAGAACTGACTGATGGTGCAGGTGATGAGGAAGCCAGAGTGGGAGTGGAGGAGAAGGGAAGAGGGAGCGTTGTAGTCAAAGCGAGGGATGATAATAACACCACCATGCTGCTCCCATGGCGTCATCGCTTCTTTCACTTCTCTTTCACTGTCCTTCGCCTCTTCCGCCATTGATTTCTACTCCAGACAGACTCGATGTCAAAACCCTCCCTTCAACCCTTGAAACCGTAATTTTTGTTCCCTCTCTTAAAAAAAAAAAAGTTATGTGGTTTTGCCTCCCTCCCCTGTACTTGAAATTATTTTAGATTTAGCCATTGTTCTCAAATTATTTTAGATTTAGTCATTATTTTATTTTGGCCCTATCAACATGCTATAATAAGTTGACCACCGCTACATCAGCCCACCCATCCAAGCAAACTGCAACGTCACCTTCGCATTCCACCAAGGCATGGGCTAAAACAAAAAGAAATATTCAAGTCCAGGGAGTCAAAACCAAATAAAATTCATCCTTGCTGGAAGGCGACATTATCGAGCTCGCCGAAACAGATGAATTGATCAATAAGATCGTTTTCAATTACGGTGTGAGACAAATTGTCAACTCAGAAGTGTATGGACAGCGATGCCTTGGGATGGCTCGAACGGGGCTTGTCATCGGACTTCGGCGAGTATTTTCTCTGAACTTGGTCTGTGCCTCCCACCTTATCAGCATTAAGGGAAAAAATAGATGCAAAGAGACGGTAGCAACTTAAGTGTTATTTAGGTTGGGTAAAAGAGATAAGTTTTCGTCTTTATATCCTGTTGTAGGACTTGGTAAAACCAGAAAGAAAAAAAAAAGCACTCAATTTGGTTCCCGAATTTTCATGTTTCGTTCTTATTTAGTCCAAAAAAAATTTTAACCCAGAATAGTCCCTGACTTTCGTGTTTCGACCCAGTTTGGTCATTGAACTTTTTTCAGACTCAGTTTGGACTTTCAAGTCGAGGCGGAGGAGGAGGGAGAGAGCGGGTTCAGAGAAAATACTCATCGAGTTCCGATAACAAGCCCCGTTCGAGCCATCCCAAGGCGCCCCTGTCCAGACACCTCTGTGTTGACAATTTGTCTCACACTATAGTTGAGAATGATCTTATCGACCAATTCATCAATTTCGGCAAGCTCGACAACGTCGCCTTTCAGCAAGACTAAATTTTTTTTGGTTTTGACTCCCTGGACTTGAATTTTTTTTTTTTAACCCTTGCCTTGGTGGAATGTGAAGGTGACGTGGCAGCTTGCTTGGATGGGTGAGCTGACGTAGCGGTGGCCAACCTGTTGTAGTAGGTTGATAGGGCCAAAGTCAAAAAATTAAAAACTTTAATGTCCAAAATCATACGAGTTTGATAACAGGGGCTAAATCTAAATTAATTTCGAGTCCAAGGGAGGCAAAACCATATAACCCTTAAAAAATAAAGGGATAAAGACATGTGGGTCTATTTTCCGGTCCCTTAACATATAATGCACCCAAGTTTTAAAACGTGATTTTGAGATCATCTAAATTATTTGTACGTCTATACATAGAGAATTTAGACGAAATTTTTTTGGCATGTGCAGTAAACATGACCAATTAATTTATTTTTTCCAAAATACCATTATCTCCCTCAGAACCATTTTTTCACTGAATATGACACTCAACATAATTGATGATATCCGGCAACTTATAACGGGAATAGATGGTTTGGTACTTGCTTTTATTCGTACATATGAGAATTGGGTTTCCCATATATTAGATAGGTTCTCGATTTCTATATCAGGTCTGTAGGATTGGACGAGTTCTCAGTCTCCTCCGGAGATTGTTCTCTTGTTAATGGATGATATGACTTATTAATAACTTCTAGTTTCATTGTGCTAAAAAAAACAATTCACGTCATATTCTTCTTGCTCTCTGATCTCCAACTTCATTTTTTCTCTTTCTTTCCCTCTGAGTTTTCTTGGATTGATGTCTAATTTATATGGAACATCCGAACATGTATGAATTGAGATTTCTTGAGTTCCAATTTTGTTTATGAACATGTAGATTAGGCTACTTTATTCTTAATTTTCAGCTTCCAATCCTCTTTGATTTGAGATTTATGCTTTGACTTTAGTTTTTGAGTAGTGTTTTGTTAGCTGTAATTTCTCTTCCTTTTTTTAGATAAACCGGAACCATATATTAATATCAAAAGACGGAGTTCCATAATTTACAAAAACCGCCTAACCCTATATTCGCTAGGCTGTGGGCCCCAGACACAAGTCGTCTGGTTGCCCATTTACAAAAAAACACCTGCAAAATGCCGAACCAGCCTCCGTATTTCTTCCGTGGTTGTCCATGCTTCATGCTCCCTAAAACGCAGCTGAGACATATCCCTGCAAATGTTAATGGAGTCACATAATATGATAACCTGTCGAAGATTGCAGTGTTGAGCAAAGGAAAGAATTGAAAGCACTGCATTAAGCTCCGCCTGATACGGTGTTGAGACATCAGTGGGTTTGCATAATCTGGCCATTACTGCACCATCAGTCGACAACATTTCCCACCCTATACCTCCCTTGTTATCTTTATAGGCTCCATCACAGATAAATACTACCTGGCCCTCATTTATCCCTGCCTTCACCAAAGTATCTATCCTTTCTTGCCTATCCTTATTTTGAGCTATGATATGCTCTTCTAATCTTTTCCTCATCGCCCTTTCATATACTCTGATTTCTCTTTTTGTCGCCTCAACTATATTAACCCAGGTTTCCCTCTTCCCTTCAAATATGAATCTGTTCCGAATCTTCCAAATTTGGAACGAAGTTACTAAAAATGTCAACAATGGCCCCCATGCACTCTCTTCCTCTAGTCTGTGATCTGGAAGGCATGATTGTAAGATCTTCTCAACCTTGGTTTGATTGTTGCATCTCATAGTAAGACTTGATGCAAACTAAATTCTGTTCCTATCTTCACATCTAAACAGAATATGGTTCAAGTCCTCTGGTTCAGTGCCACATAATCCACATGTGCTATCCTCTCTTAATGTTCGTTTTTTAAAAATTTTCAGTGTTGGGAGAGCTTTATTTATACATTTTTAGGCGAAATTTTTTAGCTTCTCTGGAATTGGAGCATGCCATAACCTCTTCCAGTTAAACTCACCTCCTCTGATATGGTTTTGATTGTCCCTACTTCCCATTATAAAAGAGTAACGAGTTTTGACTGAATATTCCCCAGAATTAGAACCTAACCATCTAGCAGTGTCTGTGCTATCTCTCCATTGTGGAAGTTGAATCCTTAGAATGTTATTTGCTTCCTTTGGGCTAAATTCCCTTCTAATCTTATCCTCATC
>JAYMTF010006037.1:0-10783 GCA_036897485.1 Pelargonium nanum
TCTGTACCGGCCCTCGCCTCCCACGCCTGCTCTCTACTCCGTCGTCTTCACCCGCCCTCTCCCTCTCTGTCCCTTTGCTCCACCGCCGAGACCCCTTTAATACCTTATACTCAAAAACCCTAAAAACCAAATGCTCAAAGAGCATACATACCTCTACTTGACTTCGCCCAGATACAAACCCCAACACCCGTCGCCGCCCGCCGTCCAGCCGCCGACGCCTTTGATCGTTGGAGCCTCTGTAAACCCTAGAACGTCATCAAGACGTAAGACCGCAGTTCTAAGAGCTTGACTATCCTCTTCTTGTGTGTCTTCTTAAGTGTGTTTTGTCGTGTCTTCTTTAAAACACAATTAATGCTTTGTTTCAAATTAAAACTAAAACTAAAAATATATAACAAAGAAACTAAAAATAAATTTTCTATCTTCTTATAATTAGTTAAATCCTTTACCAGTGAAATTTTAGTTTGCCCGTCGTGTTAATGTGTTGTGTTCGATGTCAAATATGTGTTGAATGAGTCAACACTAAGCACAATATGTTTAATAATTGCGTTGTAATCAAAGCATTTGGGCCAAACAGTTGATGCGCTTTGGATTTCCTTTGAGGTCTTAGCTTCGAGCTTCCTTGCCGACAGTATAAGGTGAGATTTATGGGTCTAAGGGAGAATTAACAACTAACAGAGTGACGCCCCCACTAGGGAGTGAGAAACACAGGCCTCATAGGTCTGCCTGTCCCGTTGATTATCAAAAAAAAAAATTTCCTTGTAACTTGTAAGTTTAGGCGTATGCGTGAGAAAGAGGAGATGAGCTCGTGCTAAGGTGTCGTGTCTAAACACACTTAAAATGTGTAGTTCTGCATCGCTAAGTACAAATCTAACACAAACATGACACGCTTATATATATATATATATCATTCTCAAACATGCTGAAATCGTGTCGGGTCTGATAAAACAAATCAAATGCATATCCACAATGTAAGAATAGTATGAATAAATAAAATAGTACAATGATAAACATACAAATTAAGCTCATCACCCAAACCCAGAACAATTTACACAGTTGAGCTAAAGATGAGCTTGGAGGTGACACTACCAGCAAAATCTGATAATTATACATCAACTAATAGAAACCTGACAAATAATCAGCTAATGAAAATGTAATATTATCCTCCTAATCTTTCTTTTAATCTATCGACTAATTACATTTTCGACTTTTGTCAAATACATCGCATCTTTTGCTTCGGTCAATCACACCTGCAAAACGAAGAAGCAGTTTTGTAAATGATGATATAGTTTCGTCGTGACAAGGTAGATATCGTAATTTTCAACAATAAGATGGAATGAAATGTAAATTTGCAACTTCGCAACCAATGGCATTCGAAGAGAGAGATTCACGAAAACGCCAAGACCCAACAAAGTTACAAACACGAGCAAAATATTTGCATCTCATCAAAAGTAACAAATAAAAGCTTTCATGCTCTCCCTAGTCCCGACCATCAATAAGCACAAAACATGGGTTTCTTTTGCAGAAAGAGTGTAATATGTGTAGCATGAAAACTTATCGTTCAAAGACTAGCCTTTGACTCTACAGATGTATGCTGCAAAAACTTTGGAACCGCACATCCAAATAGTGAACAAAAGCTGACCGGACAAATATATGTCCTTTGCATATCTTGCAACATCTTGGAATCACCAATTTCTAATATGAAGCATTTCTCTAGCAGCCCTATCAAAGAAAGAGAACACACGACCATAGCTATGGATTGCAGGACTCGAACTTGTGACATTTAGGTCTACAAGACTTTGATACCATGCAGAAGACCAACTTAAGCAAAAGTTTAAACTGATAGTTGAATGTCAACTTTTTAAGACCCGAGGATGCTTACCAAATAGGTCCTCAGTTGTACCCAGTCAAGATGACCATACGATCAATGAGAAGACCTCAGAACCGCGTCATTTGCTGTAGCATCTGAGATCCGGTTGTTTGTGAAACCAGCTGCTCTGAACTTGATGATGGTCTTATCTGGTGGTTGGCACCGAGAGGATTAGCGAGTCCTTGTCTCATCATCTCTTTAGGAATATTCATATTTGTTTCGGAGAGTGGGGACTCCATCAACGCTTGTATCTGACCCCAAATGAAAAAGATAAGTTTTAATGCTCCAGAGAAAAGAAAAAAATAGATTGAACATACAAACCAATGATCCCAACTTACCATATCCAGACGCTTCTTGTGGAGATCACTTGACAACTGCACATTTCGAGTTTTAAATTTGCATTAGCAGGCTTGAAACCCAATCTTATTATAAATTCATTGCTAGAGCTGGCCATTCGGATTTCGGGTTGAAAAGACCTAAACCTAGTTTGTCATGGAAAATGCATGGTTTGAAGATGGGTTGCCCAACCCGACCTGCACATAATTTCAGCGGCAAACTCGACACAAAACTAAGGATCTATTCTGTGTGACCCAAACCTGCAAAATGTGGGTGGGATTTCGGGTGCCCATGGGTTCGGGTCCACAATGCTTGCTCTATTCATTGCATTACTATAGTATTTCAAAAAAAAAAAAAAAAGCAATATGATTTGCTATATTCAATTATTTTGACAAGAAACAGTACATTACTTACAGATTTCTTTTGGTACTTCTGCCCTTCGCTTGAATAGCCCGGAACTGGCAAATTCCAGTTTTTCTCTGCAATTTTTTTTTAACATTAGAACTCCCGAGGAACCATTTCTTCATTATAAATGTAAAAAAAGAAAAGAAAAAAGAATTGAGTGAATTAAGGGTTTGATCAGCTTCGATAAAGTAATACCAAAGAGTTTTTTGAAACCTTTTCACAGTAATCGTGAGTATTATAAAGTTTCAGCTATCCCAATCTGGTTGCGAAACTGATGGACTTGATTTCTATCCCTGGGATATTTAGAGTTCTACACTATAAACAAGTATCTGTAGAACAACACGGTAAGGCTCACACATAAATGGTAGTTCCTATAACATATGCAAAAGTAAGTACATGTTGGACCGCGAGAAGATAGTTATGACTTATGAGCTTCCCTTCACGATATATTATATGAGTGTATATGACCGGTATTCATGCTAGATGAATGCAATTTGATACATATATGATTCGAATGCTGCTGCACTTATTGACTATAACCAAAACTCCCTGTGAATGTAGAGAACCTCTATTAGCTCTTCTCAGTTTAATTTTTTGACAAACCAAAATTTCTTGTATCTCACAGAGCTGAGCCAAAAACCAACGCTAGTGGTGAGATCAGTAAATAGCAGTCAAATGCCTATGATTCATAACAATTCTCTTATTTAATACACAACATGTAGGATATTATAGGTCTGTACAGACCTAGGTGTAGTAGCACATCCTTGGACTCTAAAGTTGAAGATTTTCGATGTTTCGCCAAATTGCATGCAAATGTAGTCACCTGTAAATGCACCAGATAATCACAATTTAAGTTTTTATGAATCATCGACAATGAAGATAAAGTTAAATGCAGAGTTACATGAGATATCTTATACTATCAAGATACTTAAAAACGGAATAGCCATGTTAGGTAGCAAACTCACTGAATCAATGAAGTCATCAGCAATCTCTAAAAGAAGATCTTCAACATCCGGATCAAGCTTTCCCTGTGAATCCACCTTCGCACAACAAATATGATCCCCATTACAAATTTGTCTATATATTGTTTAATTTAGGGTTAACTCATAAATGATCCGTCAATAATCAATTTCATCACCCTTGCCCAAAACCTCAATTGTTGTTCATTTTATGTCACAAACATTGAATTCTTTTTTTCTTCAAATCATTGAAGTCGTATATTTTGCACATATCATTATTTTTGCAGGAGGCTAAGACAACAACTAAAAATGATGCGAGCAAAATAATCAATTTTTGTGACCTAAAATGGACAAAAATTGTGGTTTGGGGCACTAGTGATGAAATCGATTTGTTGAGATATCATTGAGGATTTAAAAAAAAGTTGGGGATCAAACTTGATAAGTATATAGTTGGGGGACAATTTATGAGTTTAACCCTATAATTTATCTAAGAAAAAAAGGCAAATACAAAATAGGATGCTAATTCCTGCGGATAGATAGATAACCTGTGATACCAAATCTTGTATCTTTCTCTTCCCAAGAAGTTGATTCGTTGCTTCGGTTCCTTGGCTTGAGCTCCCTCCCGGAGTAGTTGTACCCGATGCAGTCGCATCTGGTTGTGATCCCGTCAAACTAAGAGATTTCTGGCCCATTGGACCCGGTATCCTCGGAGACTGCTGCTGCTGCAAGGACAGTTGTTGCGACGTTTGCTGCTGCAGCTGTTGTTGTTGTTGTAGCAGCTGTTGTTGCTGTTGCTGATGCAGCTGTGGGTGTCCCATTGATGTCTGTTGCTGTACAATCTGCGATAATTGTGGGTTCAAGGTCATAGAATTCTGGTGCAATTGCGGAGACGAAGCCAATTGCTGTTGCTGTTGCAGAAGGACTTGTTGTTGCCTCTGGTGTTGTTGAAGACGGAATGAAGGCGAACCAGGCCCCGACATTGCTGGCATTTGCTTCAACCACTGTTGTTGTGACAGAGAATTCTGCATTAAAGCCGATTGGGCATTTTGAGTCAACCCCGATAACTGAGGGTTCATGTATGCTAGCGATGATGTCCTTGATATGCCCTGTACCTGGACCACAGTTGATCACATTTCACAATATTTATCTCAAAACCATGTTACGTCATAAGATATAAATAACTACGGACAAATAAAAGAACAAATCATCCAAATAAGTCATTTCTTCACAGATACCAAAGTCCAAAGGTGACGATCATACGGCACATTGTAAAGTTCTACTTTCTTTATTGCACTTTTCCTCATAAACAGCGAAAAACTACAAGTCTTCAATGTGTAAATAAATGAATAAGAACTATTTTTATTCATAATAAATTAAATGAGAGGAAACAAATAAGCAATACGCCAATACCACTGGCGCAGCTCGGTCAAAAGAAAAGGGTAGTAATTACGAGTGAGTCTTAATAAACGAGTACACACAATTACGGTAATCAAGTCATATTACATGACTTCTACATTTGTGTCAAAAACTCTAAAATGAGATTTATTTTGAAACGGAGGTAGCAGCCTAGCAGGTAGACCTGGCAGTTCGGGCCGTGGGCCTAATGCGGGCTGGGGCCAAAAAACTCGTGTTAGTATTTCGCAACTTTTTATCGGCCCTAGCCTTTCTAAGTGGTGAGACATGTTAGAACTGACAAAAAGTTGCCTGATAAAAACACATGCGTTTTTTGGCCGGCCCGTTTAGCCCCGTGGCCCGCATAGCCAGGTATACTACCAGGTATTTAACTTTAAATAGTAAACCTAAAAGATAAATTTAGCGTTTGCTTTAAAGGACTTGAAAACTGAGTTTGCAACCTATTTATGAATAATTATATCAACATATGAATTTCTGACCCTGTCCTTCTGGTAGGAACCACACAAGTTCAATTAAAATAATTAAAATGCATAATAACTAATACGATGAAAGCATTGAGATGGCAATAAAAAATTATCATTTCAAGCTCACCCAGAAACAACAGAAGAAGCATTTTCAGATAGACTATACCTGAGGAGAGTTGAGTGAAGATTGTTGTGATAACTGCTGTCGAATTTGCCCTGGGTTCAACCGCTGTTGAGCATAATTCAGGGCTCCATTGTTCCTTAGTTGTGAGGTCAAATTGACTGACCCCATCATCCCCATTGCTTGCATTCCTTGCAAAGATTGCCCCGGAGAATTACCCGTGTGGAACTGGGTACTCTGGACTAACCCAGCTTTCTGCCTTGGCTACATCCAATAATTCAATGATTTTTAGAGACAACAGATGTTTCTAATCGTGAAATATAATGAGCATGAATGTAATGGTACACAAATTTCCTCGGTGCAATATGAATTTAGCAAAAGATTCCAAGGGAAACTATTCAATAACAAGGCAATAAATAGGAGAGAGGGAGAGGTTTCTTGTTTATCTTATATTCAGTCAGTTTTCATAAGATCAAATGTATTTAACACTCTATAACCTCTTTTCCAACTTTAAATGCAAGTAAGAGACTCTCGGGTTATTACTACATATAAAGGGTTTTAACTTTTTAGTAGTCAATTTAATCGCAAAGCACATGACTCTTATATTCGTAGAATGAGCATTGGCCTTTCAAGTGCCCACATCGAAGCATTACCCACTAGAGTAATGATCAACAATGGTGCAACAGTAACATTGTTACCTCTTGACCTTCAGGTCAACGGTTCAAGTCAGGAAACAAATCACCCTCCCCATACAACAATAGTGCAAGCATAGTTACCAGAAACCTCCATTTAAGTAGCTATTCGCATTTCGGAACAAAAAAGTGTTCCGTAATCCGGATAAGAAAAATGGACCCCTAACGCTCAACGTCCCGGTTGTCGTTCCACGGAACTATGACTCACTTATACAAGTACTGATCAGCAACATCACACAACTGTTCTTGAAACACCTAATAAAACTAACAAAGCACTACAGCAAAAAACTAAGGACATCAAACTCAACCGAGTAGATTCATTTCTTTTTTTTTTTCCGGTCTAGACTATGATTTTCCTAAGCGGCCCCGCAAACTCGCGGTTGACACCTTTAAGCTGTTTTACCACACCCAGACTAATTCCCATTCGAGGGTAAGTCACAGTTAAAGTTCATCTCTCTCCCCAGGGCAGGGCATGTTAAGGGATCGAACGCAAGCGCTCTTCCCACTCACGTAGCCTGTGTAGCCACCTGCGCCACTACTCTTGTGTGATTCATTTCATTTCAATACATATGAAAATAGCTAGATAAAAGTAAATAATAATAGTAAATAATAAAAACAGTTCTTGACAGTTGCATTATCTCACATTTTAATTAGTTTTATAAAAAAAATTAAACCAACATTTCTTACCTATCATAAGTTTATAAGGGAATAACAATACATATAACAAATAGCTTAGTAAACTAAACAGACACAAAATGAAACAAAACAAAAAAGTTCATACCGAAGCTAAGAGCTGTGACTGCAAATTGAACTGAGCAGCTGCGGCGGCGGCGGCCGGACCCGACAACATTGGAAGGGGTCCACTTTGGCCAACAAGACTCGACCTTGACAAATTCCCACCTCCCAATTGCTGCTGATTCTGCTGAATTGTCGAAGACCCGCCAAAATTCACCTGCCCATACAACCCTCCTTGCTGCCTCATTACCCCAAATTGCTGCTGCTGCTGCTGCTGGGTCTGACTCAGTCGCGACATTGACGGCGATCTCTGGATATTCTGCTGATAATTCGGCATTGTGGTCACATTCTGAGCCAGATTCTGAGGAGGAAGCGGAGGAGAGGAGATTTGGGCGAGCTGGTGGTCGATCGATGAAGCATTAGAAACATTGGAAGGAGATTGAATTTGAGGGATTTGAGGGATTGTTGTTGCTGCTGTTGCGTCGATGGTGTTCGTCTGGAGAGGCTTCGGAGACGACGAATTGGCCTCTGCCATTGGAAAATTGCGATTTTGGGGTGGTGGGTTTTGGGGGAGATTGGTTGGGAATTGTGGGGATTTGCTAATTCATGGTGGGTTTGAGAGAAATTGGGATTTTGGATTTTTGCAGGGTTTGGTGTTCTTGAAAAAAGCGAGCTTGTTCGATGAAGAAGGAGAGAGAGAGAGAGAAGTAGCTTAGGAGGTTGAATGTGGGCCTATTGGGCCTGATAAGGCCCATGTAAACAATGACACCAATTTTTTTGAAAAGAACTGGCAATTAGGATCATGATCTGTACGAACACGACACAAAATCGAGCGGGTTTGATTTAGGTTTAATCGTGTTCGTGTCGGATAACCCGAGTTGTTCATTTAGAGTGTCTGTCGTGTTCGTGTTAAAACCGTTTGACTCGTCTATCCCGTTTAAAAGAGAGGACCGTGAACTCAATTATTTTAACGTGTTGGGGCATTTCGTGCCGTGTAATTTTTTACTCAGTTATTTAAACATGTTGAGCATCTCATGTGGTGTCAACTTGCTCGTAGCTGGGCCATATTTGTGTTGAGTGACTCAATTTGTTTAATAGTCAAGATGTGTTTAAGTTGACTTATTTGACAAAATAGTGATCTTTCATCGTGAGACGAACAAGAGCTAATATAATTTTATTGATGATTATATATCAGTACAAACTAACAAGTTACCATAATGAAATAGTTTTTTTACCAATAAAATATATATATATATCTTAAAGACGGGGCTTAAACACAACGACTCAAATTGATTCATGAAGATTTGAAGTGCCCAACTTGACTAACAATATTGATGAAAACCGTCGCGTTCTTGGTAGCACGCACTCTTGATTCATCGTGATCCATCAAGGTCGCTTTTGCAAATCAGTTGGGTGCGGAAGAAGAGGAACTGGTGTGGGCCAAGAAGCGATGCTAAGATGGAAGACATCGGAACTCGATTCCCATAAAGGAAGCACTCGTATCAATTCAACCGTTTTTTCCCTTACATTGCACGAACATGTCACCGACATTTGATACCAAACAAATCGCAAATACAAGATGTCTCTATCGAGTGGGTGGAAAGCCAATATGTTACCATAAAACCATTTGTTTGCGAGGTAAGAATAATCCTTTGTGCACTCGTCTTCACGTAAATCGACGTCACGAAAATCTAACTTGTGCACTAGCTCCCAGTCCTGACTATGCCTATTGAGTTCCCAAATAATCAATTTCGGAACATTAATTTCACTATATACTAGATTTGGTCGTGTATTATAAACCAACTGGCCTATTCTCAAACACCCCGAGCACACTCCTATTTTCGAGCTAAAGCTACACACTTCGTAGCGTCGTGGAAGCGGAAAAAGAGTATAACTTTCATTATCATCGTGACGTGCAAGTAGTTTGAATCCGATAACTCGTTCACCTTTTGGTGAAGAGCTCCTCCATACCAACATTCCATCGTAGGATACAACTTCCCGAGACAACGTGTGAAAATGTAGTAGTTCACTAATCTCTATCACTCTCCATTGGAAATTACTGTCGTCAGATGAGAATATCTCCACCTTTACCATGTTGTTATCACATTCGTCTGGAAAAATAAGACGGACCACTTTGAATTTGAGATCATTACCATACTTATCGTCATCAGAGATTACAAGACCGATTCGAATTTTGTAAATTTCGTAGCTAGGAGGCGAGGGAGGAGGCGGGGGAAGGGCGGTCCATTGTCTGGTGAAGGGACTGCAGATGTAGTAAACACTGTGATCTTTCTCTTTCGGGCAGCATAAAACTAAATCTTTAGACGTTGCAAGAATACATATCGGGTTAATAGTGTCAATATCAATTTGTAGTACCGAAACAGTACTAGTGCTGTTACTTGTGTAGCAAGGAAGAAAATCAAGAAACTTGAACGTTGGCAAATCCTTATTGTGTAAGGAAAGATAGTCAACGTCATGATGATTCTCACCTTCACTATCCTCGTCGTCGGAGTCGTCGTTCCATAATCGATATTGCGTTAAGAGAGCAACGTGCTGCTCTGCCTCGTCCTCTGGATTGATTTCTCGCCATCTGCGAAGAAAATATGAATCACGAGAGTTAGTACTGTCGACGATAGAGTACCAACGTTTGCAAATACACTTGCACTGAGTTGCATATTTAGAAGAACCGAGCCTGCAAAAGATTTCTACCAGTATTTCGTCGCTTAGACCTGAAATATATGAAGTTGATGATGAAGATTGAGAGTTCTTGCTTCCATAACTGTTATTTTCCACCATGATCACTAGGTCTCTATAATAAAACTTCTTTAACTCTAAAATAAAACTTCTTTAACTTTTTTTGGTTATTTGTGGATTCACAAGCTGGTTGCTTTATATTATAATTAAATTTCCCTAATTAATTTAGGAAATAAAGTAATATAATATATGGATTAGGAACTCCTATTTTGAGTAGAACTCTATTGGCAGAATTCAGCTTTTTTTTTTAAGAAACCAAATAATTTTAATAGGCCCAGTCAAATAAGCAGTTAACAAATCTGAGAAAGGAATCGGACCCGAAAGCCCAATCCAACCAATATGGCCTGACAAGGAATCTAACGACCTAGCAATATTATGGGTCACCTGATTCGCAGATCTCATAGTATTGCGGAGCCTGCCCGAGCTTGATGCTAGGCGTTTAACATAACCTTGGACATTGAGATAAGCTCGACACATTGAGATAGTGAAAAGAATTGAACTTATTCAAGGGTCAGTTGCGAAAAGATCAATTGTACCTTTAACTAGCGTGTCGGGTTCGAGACTTAAGGAATGCAACTGAGTTAAAATTTGGTAGAAAGAGTGTGCTGCCCATTTGGTTCTCACCGTCTCGGTCTGAATTAAATTGAAATGTGCAACAGTGAAGTAAATTTTACAGCTCAATGTCAAATAAACATTAGATAGAGTTGGTTTTCTCGAGATCTTAACTTCGAGTCTTCGTTCATATGTTGTCGGTGTCGCCATGAAAAAACACTAGATAAAGATGTTAAAACATATGCATAAGTAGAATTTAATCCATACACAAATCTGTAATCAATTAACTAAAGAAAAAGAGTAAGAGCACGATCGAGAATGAAAATATTGTATATCGACTATCAAAGTGTTTAGACGACGAGCATTGAAACATTGAAATGATATTCTAAATAGTGTCGTTTGTGCACTTATTGCGCATTATAATTTGTGCACAAAGCTAGTTCTTCTCTTAATTATATGCGTGCCCGCGAAACGAGGCACCGGGG
>JAYMTF010006038.1:0-10781 GCA_036897485.1 Pelargonium nanum
CCACTTCTGAGAACATGGCTTAGTGTTTCTTTATATTGTTTAATAAGTGTTTAAAGTTTGTTAGTAGTGGTTTCCTATTTTTTAGAGCAGTTCCTATTATCTAGTTATTAGTGATAGTTTGGTTTTATAATGTTGCTGGTGTAGTGGAATTCTGTTAAGTCTTTTGCTCATGTATGCCTATTTATAGGCTCTTAATTCTGAAATAGATATCTCAGTTTGCAGCTCACATTTGTGAATTATACAATATAGTTGCAGTTCATATTTGTGAGTTCTACAGAAAGTATTGACAAGAAACTCGATTCTGTCTTAGTTTATAACATTATTGTTGTTGTAAGATTAATTTCATTGAATGACACTGACTCATTCTTCATCTATCTTAGTTGTTGTATTAATTTCCATGTGGTTTCCTGCTAACAGCAAATAATGCTATCCTCCAGTCTATATTATAAGATCCAGATTCTGGGCTTGGTTGATTAATGGATCATCTTTGTCTTTCTAGTTTGGTTGGAGCTTTGGTGCTGATATTGTCTTGCTACATACTTTTCAACATCATTGAATTCAAAAAAATGTTCTGATTACAAAATTTATGATCAATCCTCAGGACTGGACAGGAATTGGACCATAATTTATATGCATAATTTATTAAATCATTTTAAAAAAAGATAATGACTTGTAAATTGTAATGTATCACTATGATACTATCACAGATTCACAATGTTCTAAAAAATAATTGGAGTTGTATTAGGTAAGGAGACAAAAAATAATCTGAAAATAAAAATTAAAGAATAGAAGTGAATTTTTTTTAGTTATTTGACTTTATAAAAACATTACATTTATAATTACAAGTGAAAGTGATAACCAAACCATGAACAACTGCAGTGCGGTGTATATAAGATTCGATCTCGTTCCCTGTGAGTGGGGCTTCACCATATTTTCTCTTTCTCCTATATAAATCTCTTTGTTTCTGGTCTCTTCAACATCACCATCAACCGGAGCACTATCGGGAATTCGATCGTTGATGGATCGTTGACGGCGACAACTTTTACTGTTGTTGTTACTGCTGCTGCTGCTGTTTCCGTCGCGGATCGCCGGTGAGTAGAGGAGGTGGAGATTGAGGATGTACGTTCGGGCGAATCCACCTACGGATCTGAATAAGAACACGGAGTGGTTCACGTACCCTGGGGTATGGTCCTCCTACATTTTGATACTGTTCTTCGCCTGGCTCACTGCCATCTTCCTCTTTGGTTGCTCCCCTGGCATGGCCTGGACCATCGTCCACCTCGCTCACTTCTTCGTAAGCTTTTTCTTCCCTTTCTTTCTAGGGTTTGTTAAACTGATTTACTCCTCAATTTTGGTGTCTTTTCGTTTATGGATTCAATTACAATCTCCCAGGTTATAATTAAGGGGGTTTCACTTTCAACTCATGGATAAAACTGAGCTTAACTCTGAGCTACATATTGGCAGGATACATCTAATTTTACTTCTGTCAGGACCTTGTTAAGCTGATTACTATTTGATTCAATTCATTATGTTTTGAAGTTGGGTTTTTTATTCATGTCCATGTGATATATGATATCTGAGATTTGGGGGAACTATTGAATTGTTATTGGTTAAGTTTATGCCTTTGACTTAATAGTTACATAATTTACTTGTACTTGTGTGGTGTGATTGACCGACCAACCTACCATTTGCTTCAGTTTACTTATCACTGCTTTCACTGGAAGAAGGGGACGCCATTTGCAGATGATCAGGGTATCTACAATGGGCTGACTTGGTGGGAGCAGATAGATAATGGCAATCAGCTCACCCGCAACAGGAAATTTCTGACTGTTGTTCCACTTGTGCTGTAAGTAATTACTTTTCCTCCCTCCCCTAACTGTGGCCTGCTAATTGGATCTTAAAACTAAGTACTTGTGTTTTTTTGGCTGAAAAGTGCTCCAAGTGTTTTCTATCTTCATAACTGCTGTCCAAAATTATTGGGTTGAGTGGCTGTATCTCATTATCTTTGTGTTTAGACTTCAGAGTTTCTTCAGTTGTACTTGTTAGACCACCTTCATTTTATGTTACAGTATCATTTAGTGTTTCTAGAAGGCTCTGCGGTTGATTTGCGGAAACTCACTGAAGTTTATCCATATTCGTAATTGGTAACTGATTGTCTGTGAAAGCTATTTAATTCAACAATATAATTAATGCAGCGAAATTTGTGTTGTAAAGATTACAGGATATATAGGCTTTAGTGTAGAATTCACTGTATGCCGTTGGATAATCTACAATAATGTAAAGGAAAAATAGGCAGAGTACTGCAGAGTGCCAATAAGACCAGAAGTTGTATGTTAGTAAATTATCATATCAGCATTACCTAAATTCGAAGCTAACACAGGTTCTTGCTCTTCTGTATATGATAAAGGAGAAGATTGGCATTAGACTTATTTTAGAAATGGAAATTTTGTGGACCTTGGTAAAGGAAACGTCACTCTAGATTGACATAATCAGGATATCACCTAACCAGACATGAGGGGAAATGGTATCAGTTTGGTTTGCTGTTGAAATTGGAAACTGAGAGGTTGAGTTATTCTAATATAGGTTTTGGGATAACCACCATATTTCAGAAGGGGAGAACCATCATTATCTTGTTTCGAAGCCCTTTTTCCTGATCATTGTACCGCAAATCAATATAGGGCTAAACCAAATTTAAATCTATGAAATCACTCATCTAACTCAATATGGGGAGTTGAAGATACTAAATGGTTTTCCTTTTGGGGCAATGTTTTTGGGTGTTATTGTGGAAATTCTTATCTTTTGGGTCATCATTGTAAGGGCTATTTTGTGTTGAAGGAATTTAGCTCAAACTCTTGATATGCAGTTGAGATCCAACTTTGAGTGTCATTTTGTTGACTCTTATCCTGGTATGGATATTTATCAGTCAAAAGAAGAAAAAGCATCTCCAACTTGCATGAAATGCTTATGTTAGGAACTGTATTAAATTGTGTCTACTGATTATATGCCTATGAATTTCAAAGATGTTTGAAGTTACTTCCAGCTTAATCACAACACCCTATTTTATTTGGGCAGGTATTTGATAGCCTCACACACTACAGACTACCAACATCCAATGCTCTTCTTTAACACACTGGCAGTTTTTGTACTGGTCGTTGCAAAGTTCCCAAATATGCACAAGGTCCGAATTTTTGGTATCAATGGAGAACAATGAAGCCTGTTCCATATATGGTTTATTCTGATTATTTTGGCATTTCAATCCAGTGGTAATATCATTGTGGATGTTGGAACTCGAAAGGGTAGTACTCCATATACTGTTGCGATTATTTTTTGGCATTTCAATCCAATAGTACTGAATACTGATGTTGCAACTCGAAAGGCTATTTGTCTTTGAAGCAAATATGTTTATGTAATGGCTCATATTGGAGAATTTACTGTTGTTAGCTGAAAGGTCTGCTATAGTTGTAATTGACAGAAATATTTTGAGTGGTGGTTAAGAAAAATGTTGTGTAGTACTGTGTTGCAATTTAGCCCAAGTAATGGGGCTTCCAATTAATTTATGGAATTCCCGTGGAAGAACTTTGAAATGGGTATCAATTATCCTGGATATTTATGTTTACTTACGAGATAAATGTTGTTCCGGTCTAGTTCGAGTCCATTTCTATGTTGTTTTGGACTTTTTATAAGTTTTAATGCGTGATAGGGATAGTTTTGTAATTTTACAAAATTTAGCGGACGCACTCGAAAATGGGCTTGTGAGTAAAACTCATGGCAATGAAACATGCTCTTCCTGGCTATTCCAATGTTGTTTAGGTTGTTTGGGGGTCTTTTATGGTTTTCATTACCGACGTGAACAAGTTCGTAATTTTGTAAAATTCAAGCCGATGCACTTGAAACAGGCTTACGAGCAAAACTCACTGCCTATAGTCATGACACATTATTTCGGACCTTTTTTTGGGCCGATGCTCTTGAAACAGACGTGCGAGTCAAAATTGGTGCATGCTGCTAAACTTTCAATAGGTCTCAAGTTGTACGTGCCATAAAACTAACTATTTTTGGTTTTGAGTCCAAAATTTATGAGCTTTTCAGAGTTGGGTGCACCCTATTCAGTGCATGTCAACATTGTCAATAGCAGATAATAGCAGGTGATTTTAAATTGTTAAGCTTGCTTTTTTCTTTTGGCTATGGAGTAAAAAAGAAAATTCACTCCCACGTAAATACTTATTGAAGAATTTGGAATCCGACATGGAGTAATTAAGGTACCATATTGAGAAAAAATAGCCTTATATTAATGAAATCACTCTGAAGAATAAACTGAACGTTTATAGAAACATCAGACACCTCATTTAATTTACGATAAATAAAAGTTAGCAATAAATTTAAAACTTGCTTAAAATAGAAGGTTCAGCTGGTGATCCGTCCAGACAACAACCATACAAGAGAAGTGCATGCAGTTCCATCATCGTCACCATATCAGCTTTTTCTTCTCTGATAATCTCTTTTCCATAAGAAGGTGACGTGGTCTCTAAACTTTTCAATTTTTTGGGTTTTCATAATTTTCATCATCAACTGGTATTTATTTAATTAAATGTTGGTTTGCCAACTTAGCACCCCATTAATTAAATTAAATCAATTAGTTGGGTATTTCAATTTGGGTGGCTCACTTGAGTTTACTAATTACTACATAGTATTATATGTTTTTTGTATTTCCCAAAGAGCCCATACAGAGAGCAAAACAGATTAAAAGACATGCATTTAAATGAGCCCCAAATATGGCAAAAGGAAAGAGACTTCCATGACTAGGAGGACCATAACATAAAGTCATAAATTGAATGAATATGAAAGGACTGTAACACTAACACAAGAGAGAGAGCTCTTGGTTTCTGCAAAGAACCAAGAAAGCAAATAGTAGTAAAGATGGAAATTGGACTTTGGAGGGTGTAGATCTCATCTCATGAATCTGATGATCGATCTGGGTTTTGTGAGTTGTGACTAACAGTGAAGTGGTGGTGTGGTGTGGGTGATGAGTATTTTTATATTATTATTCTTGTGCACACTTGCCTAGGGGAATGTTTGTGGGACCCAAGGTGTTGGTGGCATGAAATGGAAGCAATGATCATTCATGAAAAAAATGGAAAACACAAGTGTTTGGATATAGAAAAATTGAGTTCTGGTTTTGAAGCAGATCTAGTGGTTTACCATATGGGTTTTGAGAGATATAACCAGTAACAGTACCTGGGTTCTTCTTCATCTTCTTCTTTAAGCTCTCCATTTGCTTCTTCTTCTACAATCATGACAGTATATAAACAAGAAAGATTGATATATAGAAAAATCCATACAAATTCAGACATCATACATTATTTTTATACCAAATCAACCAACCAATGCGCACATTACAAGAAATAGAAGAACACAAATCAAGAACATTTCGCATACTCCTCTTCGATCTTGTTGTGAACCCTAAACCAAAAAAAAAAAAAAAAAAAAAAACGGGCTTTTGTTTCATCTCCTACGTATGGTATCTCATGAAATCACATAAATGTCAAAGCCAGGCCTCATTTTTGAAGCTAACCTAAAACGAGCTTCAAAGAAAATTGCAGAGATGGGTGGGTGGGAGAGAATTTATAGAAAAGAACCTATCAGTTAGAGATTAAAACCAAACAAATCACCACCATATGAGAGAATTAATTAATTATAAAAACCTTAAGAGAGAAAAAAGAAAGATTAAATTATTTTGTTGATGATCTTTAGCTTCGTTACCATGAGCCTCCACCCAACATTCCAGTCCAATACCCTGTTGATATATCTCCTTGCTCTCTATTCTGATGGTGATGATCATTCACATTACTGGGTTGCTTCAAATCTTCAAATGGGAACAAAAGCCTGCCACCACTACTAGCACTAGTTGTGGTCTCCTGATGAAGACTCCCGCCATAGTTGGTTCCAAGGCCATCAAGAGAAAAATTCAAGCTTGCTGGCTTGAATTCTTGCAAAGAGAACCCAGATGTGTACACTGTGTTTGGATCTTGAAGTGGCATGAATGAGCTGAAACCACCCCTACTAGAATTGGTGATCCCAGTGAGCAGTTCCAAAGCAGAAGAAGAAATGTTGTGGCTCTTGTTGTGATGATGATGATCCATGTTGTTGGGTGCTTGAACCAGCTCAGAGATGGTCCTGAAGTCTTGTGCTGCAGGGAAAGCCAGGTTGAGATCTTGGCCCTCATGGATCTTGGGGTTTTGATTGGCTGTAGATTGTGGTGGTGTAACCAGATCAGGAAGCTTCTTGGAAGGATTTGAAGAAGAAGATGATGATGATCTCTTGTTCTTTCTAGAACCACCACCAACAGGTATGTTTCTGAGAGAACCACCTTCAGTCCAATACCTTCTACAAGTCTTGCAAAAGTACCTAGGCTGTGTGAGACTATAGTTGTTGTAGTAACAAAACTTGGTGTTTGTCGAATTGCATCTTGGACAGTTGAGAGCTTGCTCTTTCTGTGGCCTAGCCACCTTCCTCTGATCCAAACCACCCTGTTGTTGCTGCTGCTTTGGACATGATGTCACTATCTCTTCTATAGGTTTCACTACAATCTCCTATATAATCAGGAAAGAAAAAATTAAAAGAGACCCACATAAAATTTAAAGCCATAGATCAAAACAAACAGCAATAGCAGAAACAGCAGAAGCAACAAAGCAAGCACTGAAAGAAGAATAAAAGAGATGGAGAGAGAGAGAGAGAGGGTAGCAGGCAAACAAACAAAACATAAGAAAACAAGGTTTTAGCTGCTTTGCACTTTTCAAGATTATATCATTTCACAAAACAAAAAGAAGAAAAGAAATTTACTGATCACAAACTCTTCCTTTTTTTTTCTTTTCCTTTATATATATAATTACATGAAAGATATAAAGTGAAATAGAGAGATGTGTTTGTGAAGAACAGATAAAAACTAAATCCAAACAAGTGGGGACTTGTAACTTTGCTTTAATTTCATGAACACACCATCATCTTTTTAACAAAAAAGCAACCAATAAACAAGAAACCCACAGACACAAACAAGTTTTGCAGATCATCAAGATGGAACTAAAGATCTCATGCTATAGCTACCTGTGGCCATTGAGCTGTGTCCATGGATGAATTTTGGGACTTGTGAGGAACAACAAGAAGATGATGAAGAAGAAGAACAAGAAGAAGAAGAAGGATTGATCTGACAGTTGCTTGGAAGGAGCAAGAAATCAAGAAAACATGGTATGATGAATTAAAGATAGAGAGAGAAAAAGAAGACAACTTTTTTCACACCACTTGTTATAAAAGCAGGAAAAAGGAATGTTTTTAGAGAGAGAGAGTGAGAGTGTGTGGTTTGTTTGTGCGGACGTCTGGTACTGTTTGTGTATATGTATGTATCACCTTGCTTTATGTGTACAGTACAGAGATGGGTCGTTTTGTGACTTGTCTATCACTATATAAATATTCATTCACACTGTGTGTACTATTTAATAATGTCTATATTTTTTTTCTTGGTTCGGTGTTTTTATACTATTATTTCCTGAGTGGAGAATAATAGCTACAGTTTAATACTGGATTTCTTGTTATTTTTCTAATGGAATTTTGTGGGTGCACTTGTGCACTAGGGTTGTGGTTTCTGACCAAAGAACCTGCTGGACAAGAATAATCAAAACTCAGTTTTATTTTATTTTTATTTTGTATCCATTTTTTGTGTGTCTGCAAATGGATTGGAGACATGGATCGTAGGTAAGGTTGAGCTCATGAACGATCTGCTAGCTACTGCTACTGCTAGTTGCAGCTCAAGCACTAACATTCATTGATCTAATGATCATCATTAGGACAATATTATCGGCAATTATAACAATTAGAACCATAAATTACTGCCAATATCTCTCATTTTTAAATAATAATAATTAAAAAACATGCTATACTTTTGAACCATCACGGTAAAAATTCTCATTCTCACACTTAATGTATACACTAATGTACATGTATCGATCTCTACTTAATAGTGTGTTTTCTTTGTTTTAAATCCAATACTCCAGGAGATTTAAAACTCAAGAAAATTGAAGTTGGATTTAAGATTATCAGCCTCATAATCTACTATGTGAATAAGAATATAAGTTTATTTGATTGTTTAAGATTAACGAGGATAACAAGACGTACAAACATATAATTTAATTAAGATTTTTAGAGTTATGTGTAACATACAGGTAGGAAGATAATCAGGGACTAATCTAGAAATTTTACTCAGTGGGGGCAAATTTTTCAAATAACATTCGTAAATATAATTAAACAATTCTTTATTCGTTCATTCGCAATTGTACATTTTTCGCATTGTATGTATGTGACACTAATAAATTATAACGTATTTTTCCGCTTTTATTTTACTAGTTATTTGATACAAATCTATTTATTTGTGTAATTAAATTCTAAAATTTGTAAGGTTTGAGGAGGAAATTATAAAAAATGTAAAACTAATTGGGGCAAACTGCACAATATCATAATTTCAATGGGGGCAAATATAAAAAAGTAGCAAGGACTAATTTGAAAAGTACAAAAAATATAGAATATATTTTCAAAAAAAAAATCATTGGGGGCAACTGCCCCCAATTGGCCTAAGGTAGATCCGTCCCTGAAGATAATGTCCCTCTAAATACTTCAATTGAACTTGAACTGGTGTTTGTTAAGATACTCTATTGATAACCGTCATACTTAATGTATTCATCCTTTAAAGTTAAAAGATGTTCAACTGTAGGTAAAAGGTTGAATGACTTCCATACAATGGTAGGGCTGGGCATCAGTCCAAACCCCAATCGGGACCAAAATTCCCAAAACATATGGATCGTGGACCGGTAATTAATAATCAGACTGTGGACAGGACCAAATAAATATGAAACTAATGGACTGAAGATCGGACTGAATATATTCCATCCAGGTCGGTCCGATCCATTTTTGCGGTCCACCCAAAACATGTCTAGCCCTATACGGCGGAGTTTTCTCCACATTATTAGATTGGAGACTCCTGCAAGATCTACTGAAGTAGACAACTCAATCAACCTCTTGTTATCTCATATCCTTTAACCGATATAGGGGCTGTTTAAAAACGTAGGAATTGGCTGCTATTGCTACTGCTAATTGCTGACCCAAGTGCTCCATCTATCTAGTCTTCACCTCACAGTTTTGAATTGGTTTTGTTTGACAAAACAGTTGTGTAGTTAAGTAGTTGTACATAGGTTTTGGCCATTTTCTCAACATAACAAAAGTCAGAAGCAACAAAATTTGAAGCAACCACTTATTAATGTTCCTTTCGCCGCCCATCACTTCATCTTTCACCGACGTGTTTAACACACCCAATTTTACAGAAAAAAAGTGTGTATATGGTCCAAATTATGAAACATGAAGCATGTAAAAGTGAATCACTATCCACTAATCAACATGTGGGCTCTGCGTGCTCAATAATTACAGCAAAGAGAAGCATATGCCAGATCATATTTAACTAAAAGAAATGAGAAGAAAAAAAAAACTCATGCAAATGATGCAATAATTAAATTTACACTCCCTACTTGATTCCTCAATCAGCCAATCTAGTTCTTGCATGTAATTAAGAAAACGAGTGTAATTGAGACCAATCAGAATTCAGATCATGATCTATATCAATTAATAATCATCATCATTCCATTTCCAGTATTTGGTGGATCCTTTCTTTTCACATCTATTTTCTGACTAATCAATTTGGGACTCCCTTTTGCAAAACAATGATTATAAATTATTTTCATTGAGCGTTAATCAACTTATTTTTTACTCGTCGTTTTCTTTGGGTTCTTGGTAAAAATAAAGCTATTCTGAAATAGTGTCGAGTTATATGATCTCACATTTCGACATTCTATAAGACACTTTCGTTAGCACCAATTTTAGAACCTTGCATGCTAAGTCACAACACTAGAAGGTATATGGACCATTTACATAGAAAAAACGAATTAATTATCTGTTTTGCCTAAGTGGATTAACCATTTGACTCCGCAGACATTTCTAGCTATCTTTAATTTATGATTTTTTATATATATATCAATTGTTCATATAACTGAGTAATCGACCACGTATTACGTATGTGTGATAAAACTATACTCATGCATCATTTAAGAAGCACCGCAACACATAAATACAATCACGAGCTCATTACGAAGCATTACAAACTATTCATGAGTTGGGAACTTTTACCACACAATCTGGAAAAAGTTCCAACATCGCGTATTGCGGCTATAGGGGCCAATCCAAAGATCATACATGAAGAAATTTGAAACTTCCAATAATTTTTGGATGTAAGATTTTGTCATCACCAATAATTAACCTAATTAAACAAGTGATCATGAAATAAAAATAAGTGATTATAAATACATGAATTATTTATTTAAATTTAACAGGCACTTTTTATAGGTACCCTATATTTTCATTAGTTTTAACTTTTTAAGTTACCTAAAAAAAAAACTACTACATCCGTTTCAAATTAAATGTCATTCTAAAGTCTAATTTTTGTTTCAAAATAAATGTCACTTTCTATTTTTATCACACATATACACATATCTTTCTCATAATGTCATTTGTCATAATGACTTTCATATGAAAGATAGTGGATTTGTAATGATAAGTTTATTGTCTATATCTATGGGCAAAAAAGTCATTTATCATCTTTTCGTAATATTTGTGAAAATCTCTAAAACGACATTTAGGCCTTGTTTGGTAACACTTCTTAACCTCCAAAAGCTCTTACACATCAAATTTTC
>JAYMTF010006039.1:0-10781 GCA_036897485.1 Pelargonium nanum
GAGCGGGTCGAGGAGTGGGAAGAGAGACAGAGAGAGGTGGCCAGAGTTTTAGTGCGGGGAACATGTCGATGAGAGAGAGAGGTGGCCGAAGATTTAGTGCAGGGAACGAGTCGAGGAGAGAGAGAGAGAGAGAGAGAGAGGTGGCCGGAGAGGTGGAGGTCGGCGGCTACAAACCCTAAAGGAGGAAGATGAAGATAAATAATAATACTAATAATATGGTCCAATAAGAATTCGACACGTGTTCTAAAATAAGTAATAAATAAATAATTGAAAATTAAATTATTATTATTATTTTGTATTAAAAATTATTATAATATTATTTAATTATTGCCACGTCAACCCTAGATGTATTAAAAATATTTTTGTATTGTAATTTTAACAGCTTCTTCTATCATGGGTTTAATGGGTTATTGAAATCTTTTTTGTATTTAGGTGATTATTCTAGGCTTAATGGGAAAACATGATTTTTTTCGGTGCTAATAAAAGAGGAAGAAGCAGCAGATATGGGGATGGAGGGATGGAGATTTAGGGAAGAAAGACACGTCACCGAGAGGCACACTCCGCCCTTGCCATGGCGCCGCCACGTTCATTGTGAAAAAAAATTACATGTTATCACGATTTAACAAATTCCTTCAGTCTATTAGACGGAATGTCCTTAAATGACACGATTTTTGAAATCATTTGGACTAAACTGACTCATTTGAATAACCTACGAACTAAATTGGCTCGTTTGATAGTTGATGGACTAAAATGACACGATCTGGATAGTTGAGGGACTAATAGACTAACGGGTTCCCTCACCTAGTCTTTGAACGATATCCCTCCAAGGCATGCTCTCTCACCCATAAATGAGTGTAGAACCAACCTAGCTACTTCCTTCTCAAGAGACTACTCGGCCTCTACGATGTGCGGTGAGGGCGGGTTCCCTTGTCTACTCTTTGAACGATGCCCCTCCGAGGTATGTTCTCTCATCCGCAGATGAATGTAGAACCGACCTACTCCCTTCCAGGGAGACTACTCGGCCTCTAAAAACTGCGGTGAGGGCGGGTTCCCTCACCTAATCTTTGAACGATGCCCCTCCAAGGCATGTTATCCCATCCGCAGATGAGTTTAGAGTTGACCTACTCCTTTCCCGGTCTCTATAGAGTGTGGTGAGGGCGGGTTCCCTCACCTAATCTCTGAACGATGCCCCTCCAAGTTATGCTCTCCCATTTGTAGATGAATGTAGAGCCGACCTACTCCTTTCCAATGAGACTACTCGGTCTCTACCATGTGCAGTGAGTGCGGATTACCTTACCTAATCTTGGAATGATTCCTCTCCAAGGCATATTCTCTCATCTGCAGATGAGTGTAGAGCCGACCTACTCTCTTTCCAGAAGACTACTCAGTCTCTACAGAATACGATGAGGGCAGGTTCTCTTACCTAATCTTTGAACGATGCACCTCCAAGGCATGCTTTCCCATCCGTGGATGAGTATATAGCCAACCTACTTCCTTCGAAGGAGACTACTCGGTCTCTACCATGTGCATTGAAGGCGGGTTACCTCACCTGATCTTTGAACGATACCCCTCCAAGTCATGTTCTCATTTTTCGATGGAGGCGTGGCTTTAGGACATTGGATATCTGGGTTAGAGGAGGCTCGGCCCTCCAACCCACACCCCTCATCCTTGGATGATAGGGGGAGACCAAATTTTTTCCTTTCTAATGAATGACTTCGGTCTCCATGAGGGGCTACTGGGAACTATGTTCTCCAGCAGGCCGCCGACATGCTAGATTTTGAAGGACATCTCGTCTTACTAGGTTCTTTGGCTACCCAATTGGAGCTTTCTTTGCTTGTGTCACCATATGGATACCGACTTTCCTTTGCTTGTGCTGCCTAGTGAGAAAGGACTTAATTTTTTCTGGTGGGATTTCGAGGATGACCTCGAATTTTCCTCTCCCTTCAACGCATGCCTTCTCAGCATGGTCAAGGAAGCTGACAGGGTTTTAAAGGTGACCCAAAATTTCTCTCTTCCACCAACGTATGCCTCCTCAGCATGGTTGTGTAAGTCAGTAGGGTTTTAAAGATGACCCATAACTTATCTCTTCCTTCAACGCATGCCTCCTCAGCATGGTCGCAGAAAATTGGTGGGGTTTCGAAGATAACCCGGAACTTTTGTCTTCCTCCAACGCATGCTTCTTCAGCATAGTCGTAGGAAGTGGGTGGTGTTTCGAAGATAATTCGAGACTTTTTGTATTCATAACACAACAATTTATCCAAATGCTATTTTATTAATTCTCAAAAGTCATCGGTGATCCTTGTTCCCCACATACGTAAGGATCTATAGCTACTGAGTTTCCTTTTCCTTTTGTCTATGCTCCTCCACTCCTGACTTCTGTTCGCGGTTACTTGCCTCTAGAGCTTCCGAATCTCTTCCTGGAGTAGATCGATGGTGTGGTTAGTTGTAGCTACGACCGTTGGCGCTCCAAGGGTCGGCGCAACTTTCTCCTTAGTTGCTTGTCGGCCTTGAAATTGTTTTAGCCTTCTTACCTTTCTATTCATGACTGGAGTAGAGTCCTCAACTACCAGGGCTAGTTGTTCCATCATTCCTCCCCTTCTCAAAAGGTTTGGAACAAATTGATCCTCTTCCTTGAATTGTTGCATGGGCCACCGTTGCAAGCGTGGTTGGTGGATTAAATGGCGGAGCGACCGGTGGAATTGTCACTCCGTTGGTTTTCAGATAGGTTGTGATCATCGCACCTAAGAATTGGTCTAACATCGTCTTGAACATCTCATGGGTCACTGTGGGCAGTAGAGGAGCTGCTGGTTGTTGGACCGGGACCAGGGCTTGGGAGGTGCTAGAGGTCTTCCATTGGTCTCAGGCCCCTTCCTCTTTAGCTTTTGCCTGAGGTCTTCTTGCTGAACAGGGCTCTCAGGAAGCTCTGCTTGGTTGGTCAGGCTCCGCATAGACTGGTGACTGTCCCTACTCCTGTGAGAGGCAACAATCTTCTGCTGGTCAGGGTTTTGCTTGATGTTGGAGTGGTGAGCAGCCCCCTTTCCAGGTCTTCTCTCCTTTTCGATCGTCATGTGTCACATTGACTGGCGACTGTCTCTGCTCCTGTGGGAGGAGGCAGCAGTTTTCTGGCGGCCGGGGTTTTGGTTGCCACTAGATGAGTGGGCAGCTCCCTTTCCATGTTTTCTGTCTTCCATTGTCATTTTGCGTTTAGGATATCTGGATGGATGAACGTAGGCTTTTAATACATTCCCGGAAATTGAACTAATTGATTTAATTATTTTTTCTAAGTTAAGTTCAAGGCTCAATACGCCGCTGTTTTGGTCTTCTTTTCCAATGTCAAGGTAATTGGAATTAAGTTAAGTCTAGTCTTCATGTCTTCGGGTCTTCTAATTTTGGGTGGTAGCAGTCATCCACGTCCGGTCAGTGATTATGGGTCCGCGCAGGTAACACACTGTTAAGCGGAGCCCCGGATGTGTGTCCGAGGAATCGCCTCCGGCGTGAGAATGATATCTCCACACAAACACAAAATATGTAATTGACTGACAATCAATCTCCGTAGTTCGCTCGAATTAACGAAGAATGCACAAAAATGATGACGAACACAGAAAGAACGTTTGAAAGCGTTTTCGGGTTCTCGCGTGTGTGATTTCTAGGGTAAAGTGACCGAGCTTGAAAATGTTGGATTGAGACTCCTTTTATAGTCTACAAGCTTACCTGCCACACGGCGGCTTCTGATTGGCCGATGTTGAGGAAGGGCACGCAGGCTCTGCGGTCTCTAGTTCACTGCTTCTTGGATCTGCACACCAACAGGGCATGTGATGGGTGATGGCGCGGTGCCTATTGGATCTGTACACCAGGAGGACAGTTGGCATTCTTAGACTGGCTCTCTACCAGTTGGTCTTGCTGATCAACAGGGCTTTCGCTATCTTCGACCCTCGGGCACGTGGGAGGTGAAGTTCATCTTTGATCAGTGTTCGGGGAGTGCATCGGTTAGGGTGGGATGCTAGTACTGGGCGCGCACGACCTCTTCAGGGTCTGCGGCCAGGTCCATCCACTCCGGACTACCCCATCTCCGGATGGTCACCTCTGGGTAGTCATCTCCGGACAAACATTTCTGAATAAGCATCTCCGGACAGGCACCTCCGGATAGGCATCACCGGATGTGCATCTCTAGATACCCCTACCTCTAGTTTCCTTATCTTGATTTTCCTTATTCTGTTAGGAGTCTCCCAACTTAATTAATCTAATTCTAAACAACTGCAAGTGGGCATGGTGGCTTGGCCACGTATGCGGACTAAAAGGAAGAGGGGCGCGCGGACGGGCTTCGCGGACGTGGGCCTATGCTTGTCTCGCGGATCCGCGCGGCTTGGGTTGTGCAACCTCGGGTCCATGCGGCTCGGGCCGCGGGTACTCAGGCTACGGATCTTCTCCTTTGTAACCCCAATTCACTGTTACGTTGGTTATTTGACGATGACTCATCGTGCCACGCGTCATGTAATGATTGGTCGGGAAATAGCCGATTTTTTGTGCCGAATATATATATTAGATTATTCACTTTCCTATTTATAAACTAAATTATAATTTATATGATTTATATTTTCTCAATTATGAGACCTAACTAATGAATTTTTAATGAGGTGGTTTCATAATTATACAAAAAATTATGGTAAATTAGAATATTGATACGTGATGCTCTTATATGCATTATAGACCTCTATTTTCATCCCGCATATATAATATGTATAGATTGTATTTGTGTCGTACAAATCTACATTTTCTATAATTGTGATGTATTTGAGTTAAATCATTTATCATAGTACTTAGAGGGTGTGTTTGGATTAACTTCTAAAAAATAACTCATAATCAGGAAGAGATCGGGAGTAATTTTGTGCTTTAACCCTTTTTAAAAAGAAGTAGTTTATCTGTTTGGATAAAAATGCTGATAAGAAATAATAATACTTAATTGATGTTTTACAAATTTTAGTTAAAAAATACAAATAACAATAATAATTTTAAAGTTAACCAACAAATTGAATTATAAAATGAATATATGAGTAATTAAAATAAAGATAGAAGTACATGCATGTCTTTTTTTTGTGGTACCAAACTCTTTTATTTTATCTCATCAACAAGAGCTAATGAGCTATTTTAGTTGTAACCAAACACTGAAAAGAGCAGCTCGTAAGCTTGTTTGACCAGCTCATGAGCTATTCCAAACACTCTCTTAACTTCCATAAGAAGTGTGAAAAATCAGATAGCCTGACTTGTTTTTGAACAACCCTAACCATTAGTTGCACTAGCTCATTATCTCATACATGTATGAGCATGAACTATGAGCATAAGTTGCAAGCACTAACAAGGGGTTGGGTGTTTTTATTATCATGTAAGATTATACAACCAAATTCACACTGTCTATCAATGAGAATCCATCAGCTATGAGCTATAAGTTTTTGTATTTCAAAAGGTTGAACAATCTTGTGAGATTACCAAACAACTAGGGAGGGAAGTTCGGGATAGAAATACACATGAAGGCTAGAAGACTAGCTCGTTATTTCACGAGTACTCCAGAAGAATGCAGCGTCATTTCTCACATGATCGGGGGAGATTATTATTCACTAATTATCACACTCTTCCGAAAACCGATTCAGTGTCGCTACTCAATTGTAATAGATGTATGACAATGCCGAAGTATATACATCTAGAAATCAAAATTTCAAGTCTTCAGCTGATCTAGAGCAGCATTGACTCTGGATTCTCAATGTAGCCTTTGAATGATTTCAACCATTCTGCGCCGATTGCACCTAAAAACAGAGGACAAGCAAAAAGTGATTATGATTGTATCAGCATATATAATGTGGTTGAATTTGTGCAATTCTGGTTTGGTATCATAAAGGACTGTCAAGACCATGCACGTACCATCAATGACACGATGATCGCAGCTTAGTGTTACAGACATGAAGGAAGCAAACTTGTAGTCGCATGTATCTGAACTGAGTACAACCCTCTTCTCAGCTGTTTATCCACAAGATTGAATTACTAAAGGTGATGCAATAAGTATGGTCAAGAAAGAAATTACCCAACGCCTAGCTTACCAGATCCAACTGCGAGAATGCTTGACTGAGGAGGATTTATAATGCCACACAACTGCTTGATCCCATAGATCCCTCCCAAGTTTGACACACTAAATGTACCACCCTGCCAATATTGATCAAACTCAGTTCCATACGATGATATTACAAACTAGTATCATGAGACGATAACAAAGGATCTTTCTGACCTCATAATCTTCTGCCTTCAATCTCTTTTCTTTGGCTTTTTGGGCCAAATGCTTGACCTCATTGCCAATCTTGGATAAACCTTTCTTGTCTGCTGCCTGTAAAACTCCATGTGATGTCAAGTGTGAACTGCAATAATAACTAGAGTAATTCATAAAACTGTATTAACAATGTACTCAGAAAACTGCTCACCCTGATAACGGGAACAAAAAGCCCGTTGTCTGTTTGAACTGCCACGTTGATGTTTACGTTGTGATATCTAAATCATAAGTAAAGGATGTATTACATTATATACGTCGGTGATACATGCGACTAATAGTGGTATTCAATTGTACTCTTACTGTCGGATATAATTATCAGTCCATGAACTGTTGCACCGAGGAACTTTTCGGAGTGCCAAAGCAGCAGCCTGGGGTTATAGTCATATTGAGTACCCAATGACATAGTTATGGAACAGCCAGTAAGATATTATAGTATCATACCTTTATGACAAGATCATTGACAGATACCCGCTTCCCAGATGAAGCCTCTTGCAACGAATTGAGTTGGCTACGAAGACTGTAATAAGAGAAGCAGATTAGAGTCTTACTATTAATCGAAAATACGGATCATATTTCATAAGATGGAAGAAACCAATACTCACTCCATAAGTTTGTCAACACATGTATCTACTGTTAAATAGAAATGAGGAATGGTTTGCTTTGAGAATAGTAAGCGCGAAGCTGTGACCTGTTAAAATTGTGCACAAAATAAACACGAGAATATCGAAATAGAAAAAGGCGAGGTAGGAAGTTAGAGGAAATGTTTAGACTAGTAAGTATGGTGAGAGAGAAAAAGTGATCATCCCTGATATTACCTGTTTTATCTGAGAATGAGGGATGTCTGTGTAGTCCAATGGTGTAAACATTTTATCCTGAGCCTTGGGGGCTGTTGCTGAAACTTGTTTCGCGTGAGAAGATGCTACATCATATATATATAGGGGCCGGGATAAATCAAGCAAAATAACCATGAGCTAGCATTATAACTGTGATACACCATGTATAAAACAACAGAGTATTATGAACAGCATTGTTTGGCATGCATAAAAACGAAATATAATACCCAAGTAATCTTCATTAATATCAGCCTTCACAATGCTTCCAACAAGACCCGTTCCTTTGATACTTGTGAGGGGCACCTACATTTGAGTGCAAGGAAGCCAAACAAAAAATACAAATCATCTACAAAGGATTCAACCATCAAATAATCATATCCTATAACAATAAAGCTTAGAAACAGCAAGATTTAATAACTTACATTGTGTTCTTTGGCCATTATTCTTGAAAGAGGACTAGCAATAATCCGATTGTCATGAGGAGCTGCACTGGAACCGATTGATACCTCATGAACTATCTCCTCCTTTGGTGGCACCTCAACCGACGCATGACTGCTATCTGTTGCTGAAGGATAGTAATTTTTAAATTTTGCAACGTCCTCCTCATCTTCGACAATGATTGCAATTACCTATAGTCACAACACATTCATGTAACACTACAAGATATGCAAGCCTCAAAACAAACTGACTTGGAAGTGAGGTAAACTTTGATTTGGACATAAGAAAAATGAACAGAATTTTAACAAGTGTTCCTTAGCAAAATGGTAACTGTGCCCTAAAAAGGGTTTTGCATGCATAAAACAATTAGTGTTTTTAGAACAATCTAATCTAATAAGCTTTAAGAGGGTAGATGCCTGAGTCATAGTGGGTGAGAGAGAAGGCATTCCAATCTCCTGATGTGGAGGAAAACCTGTTACACATGTCAAAGAAACCACAATAGGACTTGGATGAGAGAACCATAGGTTATGCTTACTCTGTCAGGCAATATACATGATGGCAATACCTACAAAATATAGATCCGAGTTTAGTTTAGTTTAGTTTTACTTTTGCACAAGGTAATGAAGTAGCAGCAGAAAGCAAGCGTGAGGATGAAGATGGAAAAGGCACAAGATAAAGGCTCTAATAACTACGAACGCATTAAACTACATACATTGCTCCTGGTGGCAGACTTGGCCATAAGGGCAGGTGAATGACCATGATGCTGGATCTTCAAAATGGCTGTGACAATAACAATTTTTTTAGACCAATGGACTCAATGGACCAATGGACCATCGTATATTAGTAATTGTGTATACTAAGATGAAATTCATACACAGTCAAAGTCATGACACCATCGTATATACAAACAAAAAGTACATGGACGCGATGTGATTCACAATAAGATATTCATAGACAACTGTAGAAAGTAAAAAGTAAGGCGCAAAATATCAGGATCAGCTACATACCACATTTTTTAGCAGTGAAGTTTGAAAACTGGTGAACAAATGTGGCATGTTCATGTTGCAGTAACTTGGGAGCATTTTTTAGCTGCACAAGGCACAAGTGCCATAAAGATGTGAAGTTAAGATAACCACATGCAATAAACTCTCACTAACAAACATATATATATATTCTCAAGTGTAAAAAATCAGTAATAAATTTGGGGAATGAAGGTTTATGAATATAGCTGTAATATTGATGATCATAACTCATAACCCTTGATGAATTGAATAGCACAAAAATCCTAGTTCATAGCTTCATCAAATTAACTGAAAAAGTTTTTGAACATTATGTCTATCCTAGCCCGTAAAAATCAACATCAAACTGAAACCTACAGACAAAATATTAGTCAATTCAACCCCAAAATAATATTGACAAACATTCTTGTGATCAAACACCACAGAGTAAACTTTAAAAGCCCACAAATTATTCATTAACAAGATAAGCATCCAAATAAGATTATCATAGCAGAACAAGTTTACATATTAATGTCACCAACACAAAACTACCAGAAAACAGAATTCAGTACACAAACAGAAAGCTGATGAATTTACTCTGGATAAATCAAAAACAGTGTTTATGCAGCAACTTGGTTAAGAGGACAAACTTCAATTACCTTTGTTAATTACTACAAGAGAAATGGTGTATATGTAATTATAAGTACCTTCCTCGTATGATTGACAATTCGAGAACCATGAGTCATTTTTTTAATTTCTTTTTTCAAAGCAAAGAAAGTGGCTTAGTAAGTGAGAAGGGTATGCAGGAATTGGTTTAGTAAGGAGATCACTAGTTCCTCAATATAAACATTCATCAGTTTACATTATAATGACAAGGAAGAAGATCCAAATTAGTCTCTCAACTATCCAACGTGCCACCTTAGTACATGAAGTTATGCAAATGAGCCAGTTTAGTCCAAACCTTTCAAAAAAACGAGCCATTTAAGAACATTCCGTCAAATTTTTTAACGGAACCGTTAAAATTACAATAAAAATATATTTTAAATTGACACGTTTGATAGTTGAAGGAATAAAACGGCACGAATGGGATAGTTCATGATCTTTTTCGTAATGAGAAGGTTGGTAAGAAAGTGGAGGCTTTGCCTTTCTAGTCATCGGTTGATCAAATTTCCATTTTTGTAGTTTTAGCATGGCAAGTGGCAGTGGATGGTATCTCTTGAAATATTAAACTTTATCAGATCTGACCCCTCTTTCTTTGGCATTTGTTTATGCTTGCATTTTCAACCTAACACCATGATCTGTGGCTTCTTTTTTGTTTATTTTTTATTTGACGGCTACGATTGATGCATGATAGCTAGGGTGCTAGGTAGTATCAACATCAACATCAAGCTTCAGCTTATGCCTAGTGTCCAAATTAGATCAAAAGCAAGTAAGGAATTAACACATCATTGTGAGCATTTACAAGAGAAATCAATTTCAAAATTTCTAATTTCAATGGATAAAATTATATAATTTATTTTCATATTAAACTTGCACAAGCATCATGAAGCAACCACGCCTCAGCTCCCACCATCCGCACCGCAGCGCCACCGTAGAGTATCAGCGCCGCAACCTTATCCAGCCCACGTCACAACCTTAAAAAAAAAGTCCAAAAAGAAAAAAAAAAAGTGAAAAACAACCGCAGAGATACTAGCGCCGCAACCTTAAAAAAAAATATAAAAAGAAAAAAAAAAGTGAAAAACAAGATCACAAGTCCCCCCACCCAATTGAAGATCGGAATAGTTTGTCAAATGTTAATTTGTAAAGGGAAAAAGGGGAACAATTTGGGTTGTGTGTGTTGTGAGCTAGATAAGTATCAAGTTCACTATAGGTGTAGCTATTGACCTTCGTCAAAAAAAAAAAAATTTCCACACCTTCACCTAAGCCTAACATTACAACCTAACTTAAGTCTTATTGATCCCGATAGCTAAACACCTCTAGATTAGTGGAGAAGCAAAGGTCACTCAACATATGGAAACAACATAAAATTCGAACCTAGTATGCTTACACCAAAGGTTAGGAAAGTCCTGAGTACCAAGGACGTTTCACACACACACGATGATTTGCTATAACTTTGAACCCTTGAACTTTATACTCTGTGTAAAACCCCATGGTATGATAATCAATATGTCATTAGGAGGGAGTTTTTAATCATTGAAT
>JAYMTF010006040.1:0-10779 GCA_036897485.1 Pelargonium nanum
ATGGGAGTTCTCCGGCGTATCATTTCGACAAAGTGTTTGGTGCCGGAAGTGGAGATTCTCCGTCCGTACGAGGTTTCTCTTTGGACCAACCTCAGTTCAGCTCCCATGGCAGCTCCATGGACAGCACGGCCAGCTTCCACGTGGACAATTCCGGCGTCTACGGAAGTCCCTCGACTCTTCTGCAAGGACTGCTCGGATCTGAGAACCACCATCAAAACCACCAGACTCAGCAGCAACAGCAACAACAGTCCAATTCTTTTGATGCCCGGTTGATGAACAACAATTATGCGTACAATCCTGCAAATTATGGCATGAGCAATACCAATGAGTTGTTGCCGGCTTCTTGGTCTAAGGTCCCTCAGTTCCTGAGAAGCTCGCCGCCTAAGCCGCCCCATAGCCCCTTGCAATTCTCCAACAACGCTCCGTTCTGGAACGCCTCCGCCACCGCCATGAACGACGTCCGGTCAAGCTTCTTCCCTTCCTTGCATAACCAACTTCCCACACCATCTTTTGATGATCATAAGCCCGCCAAGGTAATGTGACAACAAAAACGAGCTTAACATATTAGTATTAGTACTTTTATTAGAAATGGTCATCGTTGATACTGAAACCAACGTTAAATGTACAGATTAATATGTCCGAAGTCCGGGGAGAGACGGGTGGTGGAGGAGCAGTGGTGGCGAAGAAAAGCGGGGGCAGCGAGGCAGCATCGAAAAGGCCTAGAAACGAATCACCATCTCCTTTGCCAGCTTTTAAGGTACAAATTTTATGTGGATATTGGTACTACGAAAGAGCTTTAGGTTCTTGAAATTTGAGTGTCCTTTTGAAGCTTTTGTCAACAGATATGAGAATTGTTGTAGCTTTTGATTCTTGTTATTAATTAGGTGAGAAAAGAGAAGATGGGGGACAGAATCACTGCACTTCAACAATTGGTTTCGCCTTTCGGAAAGGTAACAAATTCAACTTCTGAATCATCCATCCATCTCTCTTTTTTCTTTTCTCATCAAATTTTCCCGAGAAAAAAGAAAAAGAAAACAGTAGTTCAAGAAAATGATCAATTTATGTGTTTTTTTCTTTTTCAAAATTTGCAGACCGATACAGCCTCAGTCCTATCCGAAGCCATCGAATACATCAAATTCCTCCATGAACAAGTAAATGTAAGTTCTTGCAAATAACAAAAATAAAATACAATTCCATGTGAACACCTGGGCAAGAATCAAATCTTTAATTTATGTCATTAATTAATAAATATATTTTTCATTAAAAACAGGTTTTGAGTACCCCATACATGAAAAGTGGAGCTCCCATACAACACCAGCAGGTACAAGATTCTCTTTCTTTTCTTTTTAGTAACTGTTACAACACTGCTTCATACATATATCTAAATGCACTACACATTATCAGTTTTCTCAGACTTTTCTTCCATAAAATAATACTATACTATTGTAATTTTATTTTGTTACAATTTGTTTATGTTCTTGTTAATGCACAGAGTTGTGACAAATCTAGCAAGGACCCTGAAGGACCAAAGCAGGACCTGAGGAGCAGAGGACTGTGTCTGGTGCCGGTTTCGAGCACTTTTCCGGTGGCCCACGAGACGACGGTCGACTTCTGGACCCCTACATTTGGAGGAACATTCAGGTAGAGGTGAACAAGGTGGACACATTTGGGCATAGAATTTGGAACTGATTCTCTTTTCTACAACTAGTATCATTTTCTTGACAAACAAGCCCTTCACAAGTTGGGAAATGTTAAGAAAGATCAGTGAGAGAGAATCACAAAAATTCTAAGAAGAGCCCAAAATGTAAAAAAGGTGTGATGATGTGCAATAAACAAGATTTGTTGGTGAAGGGAAAAAAGGGGAAAAGGTTAGAGATGAGCCCTCCAAGCAAGGGACAGGCCATTGTTGAGGCAAAATGATGGAGCTCTTGGCCAAACATTGGGAAGCATATTGATTGTTGTAATAATTTGTTGAAGAAGTAGAGTAGGGTTTTAGATTAGATTAGAGAGCAAGATTTGTTAAATGCTAGTGGCTAATTATTTACTCATTAGCTAGTTAATTTTAATACAAGGAGGAGAAGAAAAGATGACCCATTAATGTGTTTTTGTTTTGTTAATATTGTGAATGACATAGTTTATATAACATCAAATAGCTTCTTATATTAATTAACAAAAGTATTCCAATATATTTATTAAAAAAAACAAAAGTATTCCAATATATTAGCGATCTCTTTATTTAAGTATCATTTTTTCAAATAAAAATTATATGATACACACACGTCGATTTCTATATATGAAATGTCTCAAACTCAGGATCTCAAGGCCGATCGCGAGCTCTTTGTGCTACTTGGCCAATAAAATGTGGTCTAAATATAAAATAGATTAAATTCACTATTATTATTATTATTATTATTATTATTATTGTTATTATTATTGTTAAATAAAAAGAATTTTTGAAGGGGAATAATTGAATTCCAGAATATATAAGAGAGAGTGTGGGGATGTCAATTGATTGGAAATCTCACTTTTGATTTGTTTATGTGTTTGGAATATGTTAGTGGAAGTCAGAGGGTGGCCCACAATTTTTTTATATACATTTAAATTTGTGTTAATTTAATAAATAAAATAATTTATTGGAAATGGAGGAGTGTGTGGAGTGGAGATGGGTTTTGTGCTTTTGATCCAATGGTCACATTGAGGAGCTTCCATTGGAAGGTGTAGACTCAAAGTGATGATCAATTTGTAGTTTTTATTATCCACAAAATGGACATTTGAAAACCCTACACATAGAGATGGTCCTCAATTCAAAATGTATTATTAATTCTTTATGATCATTGTTTTATATTCTTTTTCTTTTTTGTTGGAAATATTAAAATATACAGTATTGTTATAATTTATACATGGAACTGGACAGTGGAAGAGTCTAGGTATAGTTTATTCCAGTAAATACTGCAACAAGAGGCACATAATTGATAATTCTGCAGTGAGATTCCTGGAAAATTAATTAATTTATTAATTATTTCCACCAGATGTCACTTGTTGTTAAAAAGGAGGGAAATTCCCTTCCAATAAATTGTGATTTGTGTGTTAAAGTTTGAGCATATAAAGGCCTAATTACGACAGATTTTCAAGATTCTTAAAATTAACATATTTTAATTTCAAAGAATTTCTACATTAAAAAGTTAAAAGAAGTCTTTTTCAAATTTTTGTTCTTGTGAAAAGATATCATTTTTACACATATTTGTTAATAGACTTTTCTTCAAGTGAATATAATTTCACACCATACATAAACTTTAACCTTTTAAAAATATTTTCTTATTATTTATATATTTTTAAAAATAAGAATGATTTGATTAGAGTTAGGTTTTCTTTGTGTAATTAATTAAAATAGAAGTTGTAATTCACTCGTATTTTACTAAATTTGTGAGTATTTTTTTTACTAACTTTTGTGAATATGAAATGTTTGGAAAAATATATTTTTTAATAAAGTAACATATGTATTTTGATTGATTGTTGTAAATTTCACATACTTTATTTTAAACCATGTTGTAAGTAAAACATAAATGACTAAGCTCTAATGAATTTTCTTTTGTCGCCGTTGAGATAATAAGTGTTAGTTTGATAACACTACTTAGTGCTTTTGTAAGCACTTATTACGTATTATTGTTTAGTGATGAAATTATTAAAAAATGTTCATCTTTATATATAGTATGTCACTCAACTTATATCTAATTTACTCCATATATAATTTTATGATAATTGTCAATACAAAATGTGAAATGAGAGATATTTTCTATCTACCTAGCCATGTCGGGAAATTAGAGGAAGTAACAACACTTTTACTTACATACTCCAATAGTGTTACCAAACAAGGCCATAAATAAGTAGGATTTCTAATGTGTATTGAAGCTCAAGTAAACCCTAGTTAAGGTACATGAGTAGGTACTTGATATTGATAATGCAAGCCACATATGAGGGAAAATAATAATTAAAATTTTAAGCCTCAAAATCTACTTGATTAGTGAATCTCTTACTTCTTATTACCTTTGATCTTATTGGCTAAAGAGTATTGTATACAGTAAACATATATTTTGCCAGGCCCTTTGGGATCAGCACAATATATTGTGAATTTGTGATCACCCACTTTTTTATTGGGTGGTGATAAATCCAAACCACTAATGTATAAATCCACACCATTTTGTTCACAGTGGACCAAACTGCCCTTTCAAAATATTGTGATAGCCTTTAAGTCTCTCTCATTTATATTGATGGGTCCCACCATTGATTTAAATGTTAAATTACACAGTAAAAAATTATCTTCTTGTTCTCTGCAGAAAGTCGAAGTGAGGGAGACGGGGCAAGCAACAAGGCTTGATTTTTTTTTTCCTTCTTTTTATGAGGAGTTTATTTGGAACCAGATTGCTCCGAGTATAATGAAGTTGATCTAACCGGAAGATAGGACAGACTACAAACCTCCCTTCTCTCATTTGGTCTTTGTTTTTGTCGGTTGATGTTTCAATTTTATTTCCATATTTTGTCTTGGGTTCGATTTTTTGTTGGAGGCAATACAATGAAATTCTTGACAAGGGAGCTTCAAAAACAGTGTATGGACTCGGACTCTTGTGTGGTTTAAGATTTTGAAACCCATTTTGGTTTTCATTCAAAATTTGAGATTTTTAAGATACCCATTTCAAATTTATTTTGAATTAAAGGCTCAATTGGGGTCAAGCTTTATGACTTTCTGCAAAGCTATGGAGATCTTGAGAGGCTTTACTGTGAAATTTATCTGCTGAAAACTCTAAAGCATGGGAACGTTATGAAACTTTCTCTTCTCAAATTAAAACTCTCCTGAATCTACTCAAATTAAAACTCAATACATTGATGAGATAAAACAAAGCAAAAGGATGCAACTGACTTTTGATGAATCTCCTCAAAATACCATACCCAGAAAGAGGAATCTAAAAATGGTTCTGTAAACCTCCCAACCAAGGAGAGGAGAATCTGGGAGGAGAAGTATGTGTGGGTCCCACTTCAATAAAAAGAAGATAAGTTGAGATATTGAAATTTATAAAAGGGCAATTTGGTCAAGCAAGTGAAAAAGGTGTGGATTTATACTTTCATGTTTTGGAATTATCATCTCCCTTTTTTTTCAGCTGTTTCGCATAATATTTCTTTTTTATATAAATGTAGAAAAAACAAACTATCATGGAAAGTAATGTACTCCGTAGTCCGTATCATAGATACATACAATTTTTTCAATTGTTTTTATATTTGTTCAACAACATATATAAAATATATAATAAAAATAAAATGAAATTAATTATATTGTTTCATAACCTTTTTTACAACTAAGTTATTTGTCTAAAAATTTTTATATTGTAGCATTTTTTTCTTCTTCAGAAAACTAACAAAAAAAACATAAGATAAGCAATTTTACTATATATTTACTATTAAACAAGTTAAAATATTGTTTTAGGCAATGTACAATTGGATCGCCAATAAGATTGTTCCTTTGTAATAGTTTTATTATCTCATTGACTTATTAGACAGACTCTAACTACATTCGAACTCATGAGATGTATATAAAACTTTTGGTGTCAAACTTTTACTTCAAGTACACGGTCTAAAAGTACCTTTCTTACTCTTTTTTTTTTAAATAGTCATTTCCATTTTGAACTCATATCATCCAAATTTTAGATAATGTAAGAATTTTATAGCGTAAAACGCCCACTCAGATATTATGAAGCATAAGACCATTCCGAACAATTGAATATTTTCATTACTTAAGTTATATGAAAAGTTTTTTTATTTTGTTGTAAAATGAGAATATTTTGAGTTAATAACGTTCAAATACTTGTATGTATTATATATATATATCATCTAAATTTTCTTCGATTTTTCCTTCCTCCGTAATTTTTTAAAGTAACCATTAAACACAAATGTATTTCTCTTATGTTAATTCTCTTTGTCGACTCACAACACACTTACATTCAATTGTGATTCACAACTCAGCATTGAAATTGATGTCCACAACTTGATAAGTTAATTTTTCTTATTATGAAAATGTAGATTAAGATCTCTAGAGTACTAAATCTGGATAAGCAAGTAAAAATTTGGATGAAAGTTGTAAAATTAGTAGCAGATGGTGAATATGTTACTAAAGTTTTGATTGAAATAATATTATTAGCCAAATGTATGGAGAGGTGAGAGGAAAAAAAAAACTAAGAGAGAGAAATAATAATTATACATGACTCTTTGCACGGGATTCAGTGAAAACCATTAATATTTTATTTATGAATAGAATTGAGTTTGTGTTGGTGTTAGTTTATTTAATGACAGGGGTAGTTTAGTCAAGTTAAGTAAAAAGGGTGTGGATTTAATCTTTTTGGGTTTGGATTTATCACCACCCTAAAAAATCAATGAAAAGAATAATTCAAGGATATTCATATACGTGGCAATATCCAGGAGAGGACCTTCCACTTAACTCTCATAAATGAAATCATCTTTATTGATTTCTTAAATTTTGTTACCTACCAACCACAGTTTTTTGAAACTATGTTAAATAAATAACAACAATTTTTTCCCATTTTTGCAAATTTGTTATATCTGCTCTCTTTGATTTCCTTGCTTAAGCACGTGGGGGTGTACTGTGTTCTTGAAAGAATTAAACAATTTTTTCTAGTTAAAATATATTTTCCACGTAATTTCTTCTTTTTTCATTATCCCTTTCCACACAACAGAGATTTGAACTTTTAGTTTCAAATATTTTTTGTTGTTGGCCTTTTACTTGATATCTTGAGATTGAGTTTGAAGCTAAGGGTCTAGACACCACAAAGTTAGCACACCGTTAGGCAAAATTCAAAGAGTACCAATGGATTTCACCTCATGGTTGAAATAAGAATTTCTACAATTTTGAAATAGGGATGTGTGTATTTGAAATTTAAGTGTAAATTGGAGAACTCGAGTTTTGTAAATGATACGAATGAATCTCCAAAAACTAAAAAAAAGATCCATACCTCATGGTTTTAGGGAGTATTAATACCCGCAAGATCAAGATGTGGGGGAGGGGGGAGGAGGATGCGTCATGTTGGGATAGGTTGCAAGTCGGTTTGGTGATGTCACACATGTGTCATGATTGGCACCAGGACCCATTGATGAGGTGTCGATGATGTCAGCATCTTAGAGTCTTGATGTGCTATGCCCGTAGAGGTTGTCGGATAACAAAGTATAGGAGGTTGCCCAGGGGGCATACTGGAACATGATAAGATTGGAGTATGAATAAATATTATTGGTATATACTATTTGAATTGATAATTCAAATAGTAAGATATTTATGAGAATCAAGAGTTCTACCGTAATTTGAATACTTCCTCTATTTATGGGCTTAAATTCATATTAATTAGGGGTCAACTATTTGGTTAATTAGTTTTTAGTTAGTTGTCAGGCTTCTAATCTTTCTCTAATCCTTTCTCTCTTTTGAAGATTATTGTATTGGTAATTATTTTCTCATTCTTGATCTCATTCATCGTACTATAAACTGAGTATCTCTTCTCCCTATTGAAGGTTGCTAATTCGGAAATTCTTTTCTTTTCTTCTCATGTATTGGTTTGGATTATTGAATAAAAGTCCATAATGTTCACGTATACATATCCATATAATTTCATGCTTGTACCAGATACCCAGAGTGTTTCCAGGACGTCGTCTCATGCGTGAGAATCAGTTCTCGGCCGAAATACAGAAAACTCTAAAGAGCTGTTTTGGAGAGATAAACTCGAGAGAGAAAGTAAATATGAGATTGTAAGATTCATCTCTCTTAATAAGATAGGGGTATTTGTACTTTCTTCCCATTATCGCCATGTGTCAACGCACGATTAGATGTTGAGGAAGTGGAGTCAACCTTTGGGCCCACTCGAGGATTAGGTTTCTTGCCCCCAGGCGCGTTGCTCGTGTGCACCGAGTGTGCTTGAGAGTCCTCATATGTCTATCGTGAGCCAGAATATTCATTGAACCCTTTAGAAGCCTCTACCATGCAAGGTCGCGTCCTAAGGTTCCAAGAATGTTGGTCAAAGTGTGTTGGACGTTTGGAGTGTTGACGGGCTCTTGCGAGAGCCCAAGACAATAATTTAAACCTTACGCAAGATTACAAAGTGTTATGATCCTTCCCGAACGAGATTCAAAACTCTTGGAACGGCCAAAACACCTCATTGGGTCCAAAAAGATGCTTCTGTCGCTACAAGATTTAACGTATTCGCTCAATGCTCCCACCGTGTCTTGTTCTTCGTCGTTCGTGGCCAAGTTTTGTTGAGTGGTCCCTTCGCACTTGAGGACTTAACTATTTCTCCTTGATGTTTGAAAGGCTTGACATGCCTTAATGCTGGTTTGAATGTCTTCGGGCGATGTCGTACGACGAAGAATATTGTTGTCGACCTTGGGTGCGACCATGGCATTGGGCGCGCGCGATTGTCTTAAGCGGCGTCGACGACTCTTAGGACAAATTTCTCACCTGATGGACATTTTGGGCACGTGACCTCAAGGCGGGATATGGAGTCGTGAAACTTGATGACGTGGCACTCGAACGTCACTTGACACCTTGTAATTTGTTCGATATACTTATGATTTTTCGGGTAGCGTCACTATCCATTTTTAAAATAAGTGTTATTCTAGAAAATAATTTTTCTTTAAAAATAACTATCATCCTGCCGTGTCTAGATAAAAATGCATTTAACTTTCCAGTTATTCCCCTATCAGATTCTCAAGTATAGTCAGTTGGTCCAGACCCCTGCGTGGAAGGCTCAAACTCAATGAGGATGGTAAGAGTGGTGCAGGTTGGATAGTTTGATTGGTCAGGTCGGTTTGAGGAGGTGCTAGGACGATTCGAGTGGGTTGTTTTGATGCTGGTGTGGTGGAGGCTCTCGCCATGAGCAGCGCAATGGATTGGATAGCGGCTCGAGGTTGGGGTTGGGTCTTAGTACATAGAATCAGACTCACTAGCATTTATTCATGTGATTTAGACTGAATGAGAGGTCCTCAATACTTACTTAAAATATAATTATAAAATGATAGTTGATATTGAGTTTAGTTTTGTTGTTTATTTACATCAACAGTGCGTCAATTACTTTAAAAATAATTATAAAATAGTTGTAGTAGAGCTACTCTATTCAATGAAACATATTTCAAACTTTAAAAACACATTGGATGGTACGAGTTCCGACGGGATTATACCACGATATATGGTGTATATTTGCGGGACAACGACATGACCTCAATAGTAAATGACTTTAGTATTATTGGTTGTGATTGTTAGCCAGTGACGCTGCTAAATAGTAAATAGGACCATAGATTCAGTTGGTTACATAAATTAATGAATCTTTTACATTTGTTGGGTAAATAATAATTTCATACCTGCCTCACCTACCTACCCTCTTTTCCTTGGTGAATACAAACTCAAGGTACTATAAGGTACCATCTCCTTTACTTCCACGTCTATTCTTTTTTGCCCTTTTTTTTTTTTTTTTTAATATTTATTTCATCTTGTTTTCTTGATCTAAATTTGAATAAATTTCATTACTATATTAGATCAATTCTTCATATGAGTTTTCTACTTATAGTTCAGGAGATTTTGCCTTCATTTATTTCTTATTTATTATGTAATTGCTAGTCCCACCCCAGCTATCATATCATTATGAACCAACAATATTTGGATAAACTCGAAATTTAATATGTAATGACTATGTTACTTATACTTACCTAGCTTTGATAGGTTTCTTTTGAAGTGTATATGATAGGTTTCTTTTGAAGTGTATATGAACACATGACACAAAAAAAAAAATTGGCTTAGCCCAAGCTGATTTGATGATGAGATGACATCTAATTAAATTTCACTCGTATCCACCGTAACAAATCTATGGAAGCAGGGGTGATGCAGAAGTATAAACTAGTGGGGGCACACTATAATGATATTTTAATTTATTTACTAATTATTAAGTTTAATTTTCAGTTCAAATTTGCTATATCTTTGCTTCTTTAATACCTAAATCCATTGATAAATAAGTATTAAAAGTAAAAAAAAATTATACATGCTATATTATAAAACTCGTAATTAAACACTAAATTATAAGACAAGTTTTATGAACTCGACTATTTTATGTAACACATATTTTGTAAAAAGAAATGATATAATCTAAGTTCAAAAAATAAAGTGACTACCTATAGATAAATTTCTTCCTATTTTAAATTACCAAAAGTAATAAAAAGTCAATTATAATATATAAAATAATTGTAAATGGTTGGGAAAATATTACATTAATTGTTATTAAATTGTGGGATGGTGACACTATAATTAGTTAAAATTTACATTTGCATGATTACATATTATAAACCGAAATAAAATTAGTAAATAAAGAGCTCATAATTAGATAGATAACTAGTTAAACAATAACTTTTTATAAGTAATAAAAATCAAGTCATTTTTAATTTTCTTTTATGACTTTACTGGGTGCACTCTCAAATTTGGATGGGGCACTATATTAGATTAATATAAAAATAATTTTTTCTTCAATGAACTCTCCTACTGTTTCTATTATCAGAATTTCTCTATGGGGTCACTTGCCCCCATATGGAGCAATGTGGCTCTGCCACTGTGTGGAAGCAGAGTGATCCGCTGGATTATTAATAATATATTGCAATTTCATTAGCGATTTAATTTAAGCTAATTAACTATTGGCTTAATTTCATTTATTATTATTATTATTATTATTATTATTATTATTATTATTATTA
>JAYMTF010006041.1:0-10779 GCA_036897485.1 Pelargonium nanum
TTTCTATAACTATTCTAATAATCTCAACTCAAGAGTCACGACTCTAAACCAAAGTTAATCCCAAGTCATGTCAAACACAAATCATTGCTATAAGAGTTCCTCCTCAAAAATTAAAATATTTATGGAGAGTCTTTTAGCTTTTGCTAAAAGCAATGGAGTCTTTTAGTTTTTGCTAAAAGCAATTAGTATAAATAAGTGAAGATCTCATATGCTCAAACCATCCACCATTTGCGAGATTGTATCACGTAAAACAAAGTATTTCAGTCACTAAAGCTCTTTAATGCTAAAGTGATTGAAATACTTTGTTTAAATGTAACAACACATATGCCCAATTAATTTTGGAATTAATAAAATATATATCTTGATTTTAAGATTCGTCTTAATTGTGATGGTTAACATATGTCGATAACATGCTTTTAGTGCAATTAAGTGACTAAAATGATCAAGTCCACGCACAAGTACTAGGCAAGAACACAAATAAGCTAAGCAACCATTTAACAAAACAGTTTCAATTCCACAATCTAAACCCTAAGGCATTAACATGCATCCACCACTAGAAATTTAGCTGACGACGATCAAATCAACACAAATGCACAAAATGAACTTCAATTCATCCATCAATGTAATAATCAATCAACAATAACTAGAATTTTATATATGAAATGAAGATAGAATAAAAGGCTTAGGAGATTACAAGGATGAAATGAAGACTAAATTGAGAAAATTCTTCAATATTCAAGCATCCAAATCACTATTTTTCTCTCTAGAAACCTCGAAGTAATCAAAAACTACAAAAAAATTCCTAAATTCATATCTACCTTAACATGCCTCAAAGTTTGAGCTAAAGATATATATATATATATATAGTGTGTCCAAATCAAGTAAAAATTACAATCAAAATGTCATAGTCGCAACTGTGTAAGTGATGTGCACAGTCGCGACCTTACAAAACAACATTGCTTCGTGAACTTGAATAGAGTCGCGACTGTGACCATAAAATGGAACAATCGCGATTGTGGCTTGCTGGATTTCCTTTTTGCTTGATGTCCTACAACCCCTTTTCTTGCTCATTTGCTTTCCGCTTCACTCCCAAACTCAGATGCCTTGCACGATACCTAAAAATCACAACCAGAAAGAGGTACAAATTATCTGAACTCGTAAAATCAGCTCTTTGATCCGTAAATGTAAGAGTAAAAACGAGATTTAACACAATTAAGAACGAAAGCAATAATTGGGCAAATGATGTCAATGTGTGTGCAAAAGTGATGAGAAAACAGATTACTAACGTTGAAATGTGGTAAGAGACATGATAAGTATGACGAAATGACAATATCAAAATTCCCTAAACTAATATGGAGCACATCCTCGGCAACACAAAACCAAAAACAAATTACGCTAAAAATTACTCAAACCAAAACAAAATAAAATCTTTTTGGTTCTTGCCTCTTCACATGCACTGTAATTCATTAAACATGATCCTCAAAGCCGGGTCATTCATGCAATCAAAGTCAACATGGTCGGGTTGTTCTTTGATTCGGTTCAGGTCTATGAGACAAACCGGTTTAGACCCGAACCGGACCGCTCATTTCAAATATTTATAAAAATATATATATACTTGGAAGTTACTTAAATATTCTTATTTCTAACAAACAATATCAAGAAGACAAGGGCGTTTTGGTAAATTAGGTTTTGGATTTGGTTTGGTTTTGGCAGTTCAGGTTTCGGAGATTTTGGTTCCTCAATCTCTCAAGCTTTACAATAGCGATTTCGAAATCGGACATCTTCTTCTACAAATCTCCGTAATTCCCGGGGAAGAGAGGTTTCCGGCGACCGGAGGCGGTGACAAGGACGTCGGAGCCGGCACCAGGTGACACTGAAGGTTCTTCACTTCTTCTTCTTCATTTTGATTCTCTGAATTTCCTTGTATTTTATGTTGAAACTAGCTCGATACATGTATTTTGAGACTATTATTGTTGAATCCAGAGCAGTGCCAAACCAGAAATTTGCCCTAACAAGAAGTGGAAGAAGCCAATTTCTGATGATTCTGTCAGCAATTTGCCCCTTCCTGCACTCACAATCTCAATCTTGTAAGTGTTTTTTAGAGCAATGAACAATTTTGATGATTAGTTAAGTGTTGTTCTTACAAATTCATGGTATGGAAGTGGAAAGGAAAGGAAAGGAGGAGTTGGATTTTGTACTTGTAGGATTCTTTTGTTTTGATGGATTTTTGTTCTTAAAATGAAGATAGAAATTGTTTCTTATCCAATTCAAGTGGTTTTAAGTTATAGCTAACTCATATCATTAAGCATAATACTCTCTTCATTCCGAAATGATTGTCCTGTTTCGTATTTTCGTCCCAAAATGAGTGTTATTTTTCTATTATAGAAAGTTAGTTATGCATGAATTATGATTAATGTCTCTGCTTGTAACTAACTTTTTCGAAGTTTTTCTCAAAATAGTAACCAAGACATTCATTTTGGGACGCAAGGAGTACATTTATCAAAAGGGAAATCATATACTTCCTCTGTCCCAAAATAAGTGTCTTTTGTTTCTCTTGCATTTTTGTCTCAAAATGAGTGTCCTCTTTTCCTCTTAATAAGTCGGCTATGTATGAATTTCCAATAATACATTTTGGGACGGAGGGAGTGGTTAAATTGGATATTCATTTTTGGTTGTGATTTGGGCTATTGCTTAACTTGCTTAATTGTCATAGTGTTGTGTGCTGTATTTTCACAATCTCTAGTGCTAAGAAAGTGGAAAACAAATCATTTGCATATATTAGTTCCTGTTGTTGTCCCGCATCCAATAGCCAACTAGATCTACATTTTTTCTCTTAAAATGGTTGTTTACACTTCATTTCAGACCGAACGCTTTCATCATGTCCTTCACTAGGAACTGGCTTGCCTAAAAGGAGGCTTGGAAGGCACTTGAAAAACATCTCATGCTTGGCTGAAACACACAACACAAGTATACTACATTGCAATCAGAACTTGAGGCGAAGGCTTCTGCTAATTTTCATTTCATCAAATTTGTTACCTACTCTATCTTCTTCTGGAAAGACAAAGGTTAAGAACCCATATGACGAAAAACGCTTATTAGAACAGAATAGACGGAGACAGAGGGAAAATAATGTACCTCAAGACTTTCCAAATTTTGTTAGAGAAGGTTAGTTTCATTCTTTAAACTATTTGTGTAATGTTCAACATAGCTTTTATTCAATGAAGTTAAAAAATGCAACTACTTTCTCCCCACAATTTTGTAGTTTTAACACCAATGTTTTGGAATATGAGTTAGGTTTTGAGGTAAAGGTATTGACTTCAGACAAGTACGTAAAGCGTGACTCAGGGCTCATATATTGGGATATTGAAGCCGGTAAAGGAGATTGCCCTAAGGATGGTCAACAGGTTTTGTTTCATTTCTTTAAAAGCTATGCCATCCTTTCCCTAAATTAATGTGGATTTCGATACTCTCTCTGAAAATATTTATCCATTTTCCCTAGTGGATATCAGCGTCTTATTTGGTTGCAAATGAATTGATTGAAAGTACAAAATAGTGGTTTTGTTAGTTGACGATGAAATCATCTCCCTTTCATATGTTCGATTGTATGAAGCAGCTTCATCTGAACTAACCCTTTAGTCGCTAAAATTTCTTATCAAATACGATGTAATCCAAGAAAGGGGATACAACTATTTTTCCGCATGTTTCTAGCTGTAAAGACGAACGGGATGACCTGAAAGACCCTTAAAGAGAAACTAGGCAAAATGTTTCTTTGTTTATTAATTTATCATTTACTCATGTATATGGTCCTTTGCAGGTGACTTTCCACTACATTGGCTATAACGAATCAGGTCGTCGAATTGATAGTACATACTTGCAGGGTTCTCCAGCCAAAATTCGCATGGGCAATAGTGCTTTAGTTCCAGGTAACGAGAAAATCTATTCTTGGTTGCTTTCTGTCTCCCTTCTAGCAAGAGAGTTGAACTAACTAAACTTAATGTTTATGAAGGATTCGAGGAAGGAATCAAAGACATGAGGCCGGGTGGGAGGAGGAGAATCATTATTCCTCCCGAACTTGGACCACCGGTTAGTTTCACACATCTCCATATTTCTAGGAAAATGTTTCATTTTGGTCATCCAACTATCCATTTTTTTTCAAATTAGTACCTAATTTAGTCCCCAAACTATCCATATAGTCCCACAACTATGCAACTTTGTTTCAAATTGGTCAAATCCGTAACTATGTAGTTAAATTAAGATGACATGGCATATTTTTGTGGAAACAATAAAATGAGGTGGTGTCCACATCGGCTATATTGTTTAGTTTTTCATTAAAAATACGACATCATCCCTCCGCATTTGCGTCATGTGTGCCATTTGGATGCCACGTCATCAACTTGTGTCCACAAAAAATTATTTTAAAAAAATAATCGTCATGTCAGCTTAATAGAACAGTGCACTTACGGATCAGACTAATTTGAAACGAATTTACATAGTTGAGGGACCAAATTGGAACGATATTGATAGTATGGACACTGAATTGGAACATAAACCAAATTTATGCGACTACAAACATACTAATTTCGTGTCGTGTGTCGTTTTACGACGCGAATTGCTAGCTCTACTCATATGCATGCATTTCATTTGTGTCTTATCTTCTCCAATCATTGAGATTTAGACATCATTGGTTACACTTTTGTGGGAAAATAGGTTGGACCTTCCACATTTTTCAGTGCAAAGCAATTTGAAGTTTTTGATGTGGAACTGCTAAGCATTCAGGATTGTGTAAGGAGGACTATAGCTTTTTACTCTGATGTTGTGTGCAATTGAGTTGAGTGATAGCTTTTATGCCCATTTTTGTCTTTCTGTAAATGTATCATAAAAATACAAGATTTTGGGGAATTTAAATCATTGTATTAACACATTGATATATACTATTATCATCTCTCTCCACATACATGCATAAATTGTCCCTCAACTATACAATTTTGTTACATATTTGTCACATCAATAAATTGAGTTAACTTAAGCGACACATGATCACAAAAATTGTCTAAAACAATTGCAACATCAAAATAAATAGTTAAGGCTCTATATTCAAAAAGAATTATAGTTGCAACATCTTTTGGCCTATTTATGATTATGGCTTGACACATGAAAAGCCCATATCACATTGTAACAATAAATCTTCAAAGCATTTCCTAGTGAGCCTCAGCTCACGACAGGGTAGCTCTCTTATTTCAACCTAAAATTTCACTCATACCGTTGATAAGGAAGCTCGAACTCGAGACTTCAAAGGGTATCCAAAACACTTAAACCGCTTAGTCCAATATGTCTTGGCTGGTTGTTTAGGTTACAAAGGCTTTAAACCTCAATAATTTAATGGTCCACTTGAGGCCGAACCTAAACCTGTGCTCGAGAGATAGCTGTCCATACACTGATAAGGGATGTATGGATTCTCGAGAAGAGAGGAGCACAACTTGCAAATTAAATTCCTCATTTTGTGCATTAAAAAAACATGTCCTTTCCTTACACAATGTTCATAAATCAATATTGGGAAAATTGGATTCCCACAAGTTGTAAAATATGAATGACTAAGTTTTCTTAACTCGGCCCATGGTATGAATTGTCAGGTCTATACTAAAACACAATGCAAAACTCCTCATTTGAGCAAAAGCACGTCATTTTCTTGGACAATATTGGGATAAATTGGCTATGACAAGTTGCAAAAAACGAAAGCGTGAGATTTTTGGATCAATGTGTTTAGGTCTACGGCCGAATTGACAAGTCTACCTTGAACACAACATGCAAAACTCCTCATTTTGAGCAAAAACATGTCCTCTCTTTAGACAATATTCATAGAACAATATTAGAAATTTAGAATAGATGACTTTATGTCTCCAACATTGTCACAAGCTTGACCTCATTGTTCACAAACCCATTCTTGAGTGTTTAAGAATGTTGGGCCTTGATTTGCCAAGACATGGTGAGCTCAAGACTCTACAGTCAATGTCACTGCCAGACAAAAAACAAGATATACATTAATGGGTATTGGAATACAATGACCAAGATTTCGCCGTTAAAGAGTTAGTCGTTGAAACTCAACCAATGCACAATGAAATATATTTGAACGGACGACAAATTTATTAGGAAGAATATGAGTGTGTGAAGTAACATCTCCTCGTTGACTTAACTATATCTCTACGTTGTTTATCGATATAGACTCGAGTACTCGTATAAAAGTAAATGTTTGCACGTGGTGAGAGTGTTGATGTAATCCACCCACGAGCAAAGTGAGTGGGAGTGCGTCCGAGTGAGGGAGCGTTGACCGTAGATGTACTTGTTATAGAGGCGTGTGAGTGACATTGTTGACCTCAACTGTGCGTGTTGCACATGAGTGGGAGTGATAAAGTGATCCTCAAAAATAATAGTTTGCGTGTCAAAGGATTGTTGATCCTAATCAAGTGCATTGCATGTTGCAAAGAAAAAAAAGCTTGTAAGTGAATTAAGACTAGGAATTGGGTAGAATTTGAGTAGAGGTGGCAGTTCAGATTTTGAGTAGAATTTTTTCGAGTTCAAATTAAAAGGGGCTAACCCGAAAGGAATGCGGGTCGGGTTCAAATTTTGCTTGCAAAATATGTGGGTTCATGCGGGTCTTTCCGAACCGTAATTTCTTCCAAGAATAGTCGGTTCTAACTTGTTCCACCGAATGACGAAACATCAAAGTTGATGAAAAATATAAGATCGTGTAGGTTCTGTACGTTCAATCTCGTGGCCCGCATTGATAAGTACATCTGAAAAACCTAGAAGAGCATCATAGTAGCCCACTCCTTGTTATAGAGTTCTATAGGTCCACCAATCCAAAGACCCTTACCAGACACAACCATGTGAAGAAGCACATTCTGAACTGAAAAATTATGGTCTGTACAAGAAGAAAAAAATGGGGCCTTTGGGTGATTAAATTGGGCCTATCCCATGTGTTGGTTTCAGTGATAATGTGTGTGTCCAAATCAGAAGGTCTTGGAGAGATGTATAAAGCACAAACACAAAATGACACAAAACCCTAGCTGTTATAGAGAAGGTACACAAGAATTTGATTGGAGGAAAACTAGGAAAAAATGTTTTTAGGTTGTGATGGTCAAGTAGTGAAAATGGTTGGATCATTGAGCTCAAACCATTTTTTCCCCTCTTTTTTGTGTTTGTGATTGAGATCATTGGTGTAGAGTATACCCGGCAATGCAGGGTACAGGGCTAAACGATCTGGGTAAAAAATGCATGTGTATATTATCGGTTAAATAGAGCAAATATATCTTCTTCTTTTTTGATAGGCACGCGGTACTTTTATTAAATTACCCGAAATGATGAATAAAAGTAACGAAACAAAACCAAGAGAAAAAAGTCCAAGAACGAGCTGAGATTACAATACCAAACGTCAAAAGAGAAAGAGATCGAAGTCGGGTCGAACAAGCACAGGAGAAGGGTGTCGAAAAGAGACCAATGACCGAAAAAGACAATAATACTGGTAGAGAGAGCATGAAGATAGCCGGTAGAGAACTTGAAAATGGAGCAAATATATTTGTTTCGAGTCAATATCCATCCATTAGTTGTTTAAGCGTGTCAAGTCGAATGGTTGTAATTTTAAATCTAATTTTTAACCGTGTTTTGTCGTGTCAAACCACTTGAAAATTAGTCGAATTTGAGCTAATTTATTTATCAAAATATTAAACTACCAGCACGACATGTACACACGAATTGTCAACATATTTGGAGAAATGATATGTACTTGTGTGAAGTGAAGTTACTATCCCAAACTTTTGGGAAGGACTAGCTAGTTACACCTAATTTGCACATTAATCACATATGGCACCATCACAATATAAACATCAAAATTAAATACCCACCAATCATTGGAGATGTAGCTAACATCTATTCATATAATTATATATGCCTCTCATCTTCAAATTTTAGGCATATATGTGTTTCTAGCCACTTCTCCTCCACAAGTTTGTATTCATGCATAGTTCCCATTTTGCCAAGTTAAGGTTCTCTTTATAATTTAAGGCTTAATTAATTGTTTGTTAGTTGCTTCATATGATTAGTTGAGACTCTCAAATCAGTTTATATAAGATGTTGTTATACTAAATTTAACTCAACATATGCTTGGTGTTCATAAATTCATGGTAACGTTTAAGAACAATTTATATATTTGAGCGATATGTGTGTAAATCAAACTAGTTAAAATTTATTAATTTTTCTTTCTTAATAATTAAATTTTTTTTGTCTCAAAATAATTGTTCATTTTTATATAAATAATCATTTTAGATAAATACCAAAATAAAATATTTTTATTTGTAGATATATATATATATATATTTTGACCTTGAACTAACAACTTTCATTATTTTAAAATAAAAGAGATTACATAATAGAATAAGGAAACACAAAAATACGAAAATATCCAAACTACCCAGCTAGCAAAGAAGTAAACTAAGTAAAACATGGAAACTTCCATGACCTCCACCAAAGGATTTTGTATGTCGAGTAAAAACTCAATGTGGCTGGGAGTTACCCAGATCGGCAAGCCGGGGGCACTAGGCAAGTCTTCCCCCCCAACCTGTCCAACCAATGTCGGACTTTCTCCTCTAACCGAATCAGACCGTTACAATCGAGACGATTCCGCAACCTGATTCCACCGCGGAAGCCGCCCATCCAAACCCTCACTCTTTGCGAACTTGGGCCCCAGGTTGCCATATTATCAAATTGTAAGGATAAAAAATAGATTGTGTGTCATGCCATCAAGAGAAAAATTTCTACTTTTTTCTTTTTCAACCAATAATTGAATATTATTCAACTTTTGAGAAGAAAAAAAATCATGGGCCAAAAAAAAGGATAAAATAAGTGTTTTTTGAAGGGGAAAAGAAAGATAAAATGTAAACTTTTTTAGAAGAAAAAAATGAATAAAAAAATGTGCAATTATTTTGGAACTAATGAAGTACTAATATTTATTAATTGTTATTTTTTCTCTCTTTTTGCTTTAAATGCTTTATGAGTTTAGCTTCATTGTGACTAATTAGGTTAATAAACAAAACAATTATCATAATTAATTAAACACATGCAAACAGCTCACTCTTATGTATATAGGTTTTGAATTAGTGGCTCAAAAGGCAAATAAAAAGGTTCAAATGAACTGTATCCCAAGGTTCCAATTATGGCTCACAGATAAGATTTAATTGTAGTTTACATAATTTTTGGGACCTTGTGATTCTATTTCCATGTGCTACACAACACCAACAAAAAAGGAATTTTAAACTAAAACCCTAACAAAACTAAATTAGTTAAATTAACTTTTATTATTCCTATATTATATGTCTCAAAGTTTGGTCAAACTCGAACATAATAATATAAAATGGATTGGCCATGATGTGTAACCCATCTCCAACTTCAATAGTTCGAAAAATAGATAAAATTGAATTTCAACGTAATTATAAATGTTTATCAATTTGAAAATAACATGTAAATAAACAATAATTAATTCATAGACATTTATCAATGCGAAAAAGTAGATGTAACCAGTGATTCAATCTACTAACTACTTAAATATGATCTTATTTGTAAAAGTAAAAAATCTCGATGAATATAACTCAATCATACTTGTTATGATTCGTATACATTAAAACTTGATATATATGATTGAAACTGGCCATAAAAACTAAAACTTAAAAACCGAAAAACGAATATGATGAAATTTAGCTTTCATTTAACTTGATAACTAAAACATTGTACAAAAAAAGTATATAAACATTGGAAAAAAAATGAAGAAGAAGAGGAAGAAGCCTCATCCTCCTAGGTATACAAAATGCCCAAAATTATTCAAAACTTGGGCCTTGGAGAGGGCTATATTGTCTCTATGCTATCTCTTTCTTTTCTTGTATATTTATATATATATTTTTACACTAATCCAACATTATTTTCTTTTTTACACCCTACTAACAAATAGTAATATATTTTTATTTTTTTGGGTTTTTTTTGTTTGTTTTAATTTTGAGGCCTAGAATTGAGAAATGCATCTTCTATGGCAAGCTTTTGTTCTCTTCTTGTGTGCCTTGGTCTCCTCCTTCCACACCATACCAATATCTTGAGCAATTTTAATGGCATCTGAGGATGCACCTGAGAGCCCTCTCCTTGTGAACCCAACTGCATAGAGTCCTCCATTTCCTTTCCACCCATTTGGGAAGGGTGTGTTTGGCATTCCATTCTTGGAGAAAAATTCACTTTCCTAGAAAATTCAACAACCAAAATCATCATTAGCCCATTTGTCCACAAACAAACAACGTTAAGAAGAAAAGAGAAAAAAAAATGAGCTTCTAAGATTTGAAGCCTGGTGTCGGTGACATGTTTGAAATCTCTGGTTTTGTAAAATTGTAGGTTTTAGATGTAACTTGCTGGTGAAGAAATCAATATAAGTTAGGGTTACAAGAGGTGGGAATATGTAATTTTTAAAAACGGATAAATTTTGAATCAATAGTTAAAACTCGGTAGAAAAAGATTTATTCTCGGAGAAAAATTATTTTATTATTTGTTGGTCACACTTACTAAATGAATTTTTTGAAACCAACGGTTAAAAAAACAACTAATGTTGGGATTGAAACAATTTTCTCACCTGAAGCCAAGAAGGAACATTGCTCCGGTAACCGGTGGCGAGGACGACGGAATCGACATCGAGTCTCCGGCCATCGACGAGCTCGACCTGACCGGCCGGGAACCTCTTGATCCCGGGCACCA